>VWZI01017903.1:26216-36962 GCA_013396835.1 Psilopogon haemacephalus
TATATATATATATATATTTAACAATAATATTTTGTTTTCTTGATTCCTTCCTTAGTCTCAATTTCCAAAAGCATGTAAGGAGATTCCAGAGGGGGCAGAGGTTATGAGGCAGAGAAAGAGTGGAGGAGATCTTTCTTTTTGTTTGGTTTCCCCCCCCACCCACCTCTTGATTTAAAAAGATGAAGAAACCCTCTCCTTGGGTTTTGTATCACCATGCCAGGAGAACATTCTGTTGTCGTTGATGTAATGGTGGGAGTTGTCAGGAGGAGAAATCAGGCATTTCTGCTCCATGGCATCATTCATCCAGAGCAGGGTCACTCAGGGCAGGTCACACAGGAACACATCCAGGTGGGTCTGGAAAGCCTGCAGAGAAGGACACTCCACAGCCTCTCTGGGCAGCCTGCTCCAGGGCTCCATCACCCTCACACCAAACAAGTTTCTCCTCATGCTGTGGAGTTCCATCTCACTCCCATTGCCCCCATCCTATCCCAGGACACCACTGAAAAGAGCCTGGCCCCTTCTTCTTGACACCCAACCTCCAGGTCTGTCTAAACATTAACAAGATCTCTCACTCTTCTCCAGCCTAACCAGCCCCAAGGCTCTCAGCCTTTCCCCATCAGATATATTCCTTCAGCATCCTCATAGCCTCCATTGGACACTCTCTACGATAGCAGAATCACAGAATCACAGAATTAAGCAGGTTGGAAAAGACCTCAGATCATCGAGTCCAACCTGTCACCTTCTACTTATCTAAACCATGGCACCAAGTGCCTCATCCAGCCTCCCCTTAAAACTCCCCAGCTTGTACCCATTGTTCCTTGCCTTATCACACAGCACCACCAAACAGAGCTTGGCACCTTCATCCTGACCCCCACCCCTCAGCCAGTGATAGACACCAATCAGACCCCCTCTCAGCCTTCTCTTCTGCAGACTTACCAGCCCCAGGGCTCTCAGCCTTTCCCCATCAGATATATTCCTTCAGCATCCTCATAGCCTCCATTGGACACTCTCTACCATATCAGAATCACAGAATTAAGGAGGTTGGAAAAGACCTCTGAGATCATCAAGTCCAACCTGTCACCTTCTACTTAACTAAACAATGGCACCAAGTGCTTCATCCAGCCTCCCCCAGCTTGTACTTTTGTTTTTTGGTTGGGTTTTTTTTTTTTTTCCAACCAAAATGATTTACAGAATCACAGAGTGGTAGTGTCTGGAGTTCCAGTTCACAGAATGGTAGAGACTGGAAGGGACCTCCAGAGATCATCTAGTTCAAACCCTCCTGCCAGAGCAGCATCAGCCCGGAAAGGGCACATAGGAACACATCCAGATGGGCTTGGAAAGTTTGCAGAGAAGAAGACTCCACAACCTCTCTGGGCAGCCTGCTCCAGGCCTCCAGCACCCTGACACCAAACAAGTTTGTCCTCGTGTTGAGGTGGAACCTCCTGGGTTCCAGCTTGTGCCTGTTCCTTGTCCTGTGCCTGTGCACCACCAAGCAGAGCCTGACACCTGCATCCTGAGACCACCACTCAGCTATAGGTGGACACTTATCAGACCCCCTCTGCAGACTCAGCAGCCCCAGGGCTCTCAGCCTTTCTTCACAGCAGAGCTGTTCTGGTCCCTTCAGCATCCTCACAGCCCATCTTATACAATCCATGGTGTTCCCTGTCCTTCTTGAACTGAGGAGCCCAGACCTGTACACAGTATTGCAGGTGTGGTCTCAGCAGGGCAGAGCAGAGTGGGAGGAGAACCTCCCTTAACTTGCTGCACACACTCTTCTTGATGCCCCCCAGGATACCATTGGCCTTCTTGGCCACCAGGCCATGTTGCTGGCCCATGGGTGACACTAGGACTTCAAGCCCCTTCTCCATGGAGTAGCTTTCCATCAGGTCAACTCCTCAACTTTACTGGTGCCCAGTGGTGTTCTTGGCTAGATCCTGGACTGTGCACTCCACACAAGAGTTGAACCCAGAGCTGTGATGATGGAAGCAGCACAGCAGCTGCTTGCTTAGGTTTCACATCTCATAACCTATCATCACAGAATTAACCAGGATGGAAAAGACCTCTGAGATTATTGAGTCCAACCTATCACCTAACACCTTCTAATTAACTAAGCCATGGCACCAAGTGCCTCATGCAGCCTCCTCTGAAACATCTCCAGGGATGGGGACTCCACCACCTCCCTGGGCAGCCCATTCCAATGCCAATCACTCTCTTTGTGCAGAACTTCCTTCTAACATCCATCCTGAACCTGCCCTGCCACAGCTTGAGGCAATGTCCCCTCATTCTGTCCCTGGGTGCCTGGCAGCAGAGCTCAACCCCACCTGGCCACAACCTCCCTTCAGGGAGCTGCAGAGAGCAATGAGCTCTGCCCTGAGCCTCCTCTTCTGCAGGCTGCACACCCCCAGCTTCCTCAGCCTCTCCTCTTGGGGCTGTGCTCCAGGCCCCTCCCCAGCCTTGCTGCCCTTCTCTGGGCACTTTCAGCATCTCAGCATCTTTCTTAAACTGGTGAGCAGTGCTGAGCACAGGGGCAGAAGGACTGCCCTGTTCCTGCTGGCCACACTGTTCCTGATAGAGGCCAGGAATGCCATTGGGCTTCTTGGCCACCTGGGCACACTGCTGGCATTCCTCAGGTCACAACGTTTTTACCTAAGGGCAAAGATTTCAGGGAGAGCCTGGGTGATAATTGCCCAGTGAAAGCTTCCTTTGCAGTCAGGGCAGTGATCAATGCCTGGGGAGGAAGAGACAGTGCCCATCAGTGCCTTTTAAAGGATAACAAGGCCATGTGCTTGTCTTCAAGTGCTCAGAGCTGGGGCTGCTGAGAGGAGGTGCACAGCTCTTGGGCTGCTTCTGCCTCCTGTGTCTTCTTTGTCAGCAATGATATTGCGAGGGAGGGTGTGTGGAAAACAAAAAAAACCCCCAAAACAACAACAACAACAACAAAAAGAAGGAGTTCTCCAGATGCACTTGTGATGAAATAATGATAAAGCATTTATCATTCTGTCAAGATGATGTTTTTGTTTTCTTTTTTCTTCTTCCTTGCTCATTTATTCCGAGCCAGGGGAAAAGATCTGGCTCCTGAATGCATGGTTAAAGCTTCTAAATGAACGCCCCAGGTTTGGGGTTGTTTGGGGGTTTGGCTTTCACAAACCATTTCTCCTTTTTCTGAGTTTGACAGGGTGAAGATAATATGTGTGTGAGAGAGAGAGAGGTGGAGGATGTCTCTGTTACACAGGTGATGGGCTTGGAAAAAAACAGGCACTTAGCTTCCCAAACTGTGCACCAGCCAAAAGGGCTTTGGCTTGAAAATGTTTGACAGGGAAATGTTGGGTAGGTCTCTAAGCAAAGGATTTGCCCTGATCTTATGTGCTGCTTTGGACTAATTGCAGCATTTGAGTGAGAAGTTAGGCTCTAGACTGAGAAAGGAAAACATTCCAGTGTCTCCTTGACTCATTTCTTTACTGAAATGCTGTAAAGTGAGAGTCAAAACAAAAACAAAACAAAACAAAAAAAAAGATAAGACAGACCAAACAAAAGGTAAGACAGACTAAACACAATATAAGGCAGACCAAACAAAAGATAAGACAGACTAAACACAATATAAGACAGACCAAACAAAAAGTAAGACAGACCAAACAAAAGACAGACCAAACAACAGGTGAGACAGACCAAAATATGAGACAGACCGAACAAAAGATAACTCAGACTGCTCTGTGCCAGGGCTGCTGCTGCATCTCTCTCCCTGCCCTCTTAGCTGGATCTAAATGAGATCAAAGATCTCATTCTGTGCTTCTGTGCTCCACAACCTCCCTGGGCAACCTGTGCCAGTGTCTCACCACCCTCACTGCAAACAACTTCCTCCTATCATCCACTTTCAATCTCCCCTCTGACGCTTCAAACCCATTCCTCCTCCTCCTCCTGTCATAGCCAGACGTTGTCAGTAGTCTCTCCACAGCCCTCCTGGAACCCCCTTCAGATCCTGCAAGGCCACTCCAAGGTCTCCTGGCAGCCTTCTCTTCTGCAGGCTGCAGAGCCCCAACTCTCTGTGCCTGTGCTCACAGCAGAGCTGCTGCAGCCCTCTCAGCTGCATCTTGGTGGCCTCCTCTGCACTGGCTCCACCACTTGCATGTGCTGCTTGTGCTGGGGGCTGCAGAGCTGCAGACAGTGCTGCAGGTGGGGTGTGAGGAGAGCAGAGCCAAGGGGCACAATCCCCTCCCTTGCCCTGCTGCCCACAGCTGCTCTTGCTGCAGCCCAGCACACAGTTGCTGTCTGGGCTGCACTCACACTGCAGCCTCATCTTCAGCTTTTCCCCAGCCCAGACCCCCAGGTCCTGTTCCTCAGGGCTGCTCTCAGCCATTCCCCACCCAGCCTGGACTTGTGCTTGGGATTGCTCTGATCCAGGTGTAGAACCTTACACTTGGCCTTGTTGAATGCCCTGAGGTTGGCCTGGGCACAGCTCTGCAGTGTGTGCAGGTCACTCTGGATGGATCCTGCCCTCTGGCAGTCTCCTGTGCCACACAGCTTGGTGCCAGCTGCACACTTGCTGAGGCTGCACTCGATGCCTCTGCCCATGTGGCTGTCCAACATGTTCAAGATCTGTGCAAAAATCCTGACACTGTTCCCTGGCACATGGTAGCTTTGCAGATCCAGCTCACAGACAGATGTATCTGGCTGAAAGTTGAGACACTCCTCATGGTTTGCTGGGTCCCAGTGGCAGGGCAGGCAGCAGCTCTCAGGCAGCCAGCACAGCTGAGCTGAGTTGGCTTCAGGTGTGTCCCAGCTCATCAACATCACACTCAATATAAAGGGGGAGGTTAAGGAGGGTAGAGCCTATTGCAAGGAACTCCTGCTTGGTCTGCTCCTTGCCCTGCTCCTAGTCCTTCTGCTGTTGGGGACTGCCTTTGTGTTCAGCGTGGCTGCTGCATCTTAGCTGGGTGAGTGTAGCTTTATGTGTTTTGTGTTGAGGCTGGGAACACTTTGGCTGTTTTTGTTAAACCCATTTTCATTTCAGCCTGTGACTCTCATTTTCTCAGTGCTGTTTTTCTGCTGGGGCACGGAGCAGCTGCTGCAGCTGAGCTCCAGAGACGTAGGCAGCAGTCAGGCTGTCAGCTACAGAATCGTGGAGTGGTAGGGGTTGGAACTGGCTTCCAGGGGTCTAACCCCTGCCCACTAGGGCAGGTCACACAGGAATTCAGCCAGGTGGGTTTGGAAAGCCTTTAGAGGAGGAGACTCCACAGCCTCTCTGGGCAGCTTGCTCCAGGGCTCCAGCACCCTCCCAGTGAAGAAGCTTTTTCTCCTGATAAGATGGAATTTGCTGTGATTCTGGCCATTGCTCACTGTCCTGCCGTGAGGCATGGCTGGAAAGAGCCTGGCTCCGTCCTCCTGACAGCCACCATTCACATATTTGTAGACACTGCTGAGGTCCCCTCTTAGCCCCACTTCTCTCAGCCTCTTCTCATTTGAACCTGTCTCCATCCTCCTGACAGCCACCATTCAGACATCTGTAGATGCTGACAAGGACCCCTCTTAGCTTTCCCTTCTGCTGAGCAGCCCCAGTTCTCTCAGCCTCTCCTCATTTGAGTGATGCTCCAGCCCATTCATCCTCCTTCTAGCCCCTTGCTCAACTCTCTCCAGCAGTTCCTTGTCCCTCCTGAGCTGAGGAGCCCAGAACTGGTTATGATATTCCAGATGTGGCCTCATTAGGGCTGAGTAGAGGTTGTGGTAGTTTGAGAAATTATCTGCCCCAACCTCTTACTTTTGAAATCACCCAGGCTAGACTCAGCTGGCTGGAAGTTGATAAATGAAGCTTTGTGTTCACAGCTTTGCACAATGTACAAGCAGATATTTGCAATGTATTGCAGGTATATACAGAGAAAAGGTAATACAGAAACACCACAGCCCTCCCAGACAGCAGAATCCCCAAGAGGGGTTCCCAACCACCCTTTCACCGTCTCCCCACTACCCAATCTTATCCCAGTATCTATCTAATGTGACAGGTAATCAGGGAAGATCAGCTTGGGGGGGAGGGGGTTAGAAGCAGGAATTAATCATAGAATCAGTCAGGGTTGGAATTGCTTAGTTGGGTTACACAGATCCAGCTGGAAGCCAGGGAGACAAATCAGCAGCCAGAGTGACCCTGAGCAGCTCTGCCTGATCTGTGTTTGGGTTCTTAACTTTTATGGGTCTCAGTAAACAAATAAATGAAGCTTTATGCTCACAGCTTTGCACAATGTACAAGCAGATATTTGCAATGTTTTGCCAGTATATACAGTAAAACAGTAATACAGAAACACCACAGCCCTCCCAGAGAGCAGAATCCCCAAAAGGGGTTCCCAACCACCCTTCTGCCTTCTCCCCACTACCCAATCTTATNGAGCAGCTCTGCCTGATGTATATTTGGGTTGTTGCTTTTACAAGTCTCAGTAAATAAATGCTGATGTCTCCTTCACTCAATGTTTGCCTTTCTCAGCTATATACAGTGAAAAGGCAATACAGAAACACCACAGCCATCCCAGAGATCAGAGTCCCCAAGCACCCTTCTGCCTTCCACCCACTACCCAATCTTATCCCAATACCTGTCTTATGTTCCAGGTAAGTGAGGAAGATCAGCTGGGGGTGGGGGTTAGAATCAGGAATTAATCATAGAATCAGTCAGGGTTGGAAGGGAGTACAAGGATCAGGCAGTTCTAACCCCCCTGCCATGCCCAGGGACACCCTACCCTAGAGCAGGCTGCCCACAGCCTCTGCCAGCCTGGCCAAAAACACCTCTAGAGGATCGGGCATCCACAACCTCCCTGGGCAGCCTGTGCCATTGTCTCCCCACCCTCACTGCAAAGACTTTCCTCCTCCTCTTCAGTCTAAATCTGTCCCCTTAAGCCTTCAGTCCATTCCCCCTCATCCTGTCAAAAGTCCCTTCCCACCTCTTCTGTAGCCCCTTCAGGTACTATCAAAGCACTTTAAGGTCTCTTTGGAGGCTTCTCCTCTCCAAGCTGAACAGGGAGTAGTGGTGGCTCTGTGTGGTGTGGGATGCCCTGTGGGGATTTTCCAGCTCAGCCTCCAGTGAAGCTTATTTTTCAAGAGGATTGATGGCTGGGGACTGTTGGGGAATTGCCTTTTTTTTTTTTTCTTTTCTCCTTCTTCTTTGCCAATATAGTGTAGAGAAGCAACCTGCTGCTCAGAGTAATGTCCCGTGAAGTACATTGGGAGGTCTGGATGAGTAATGGTGAGGGAAGAAAAGCAAGGATTTGATGTTGTGTGCAGATCAAGGCTTTTTTTCATCGTGCTGAAATCAGAAGTAGGGTGGCTCTGTGCCTTAGCATGTGAGTCTGTGGCTGGACTGCTCAACCTGTTTGTGCATCTCAGCCTTGGTAGTCTTTGTGGTCTTCACTTGCCCAAGGGCTTCACTTGCAGTGGTGGCATTAAGAGAACCCTAGAATGGTTTGGGGTTGAAAAGGACCTTCAAAAGCTCATCCAGTTCCAACCCCCTGCTGTGGGCAGGGACACCTTCTACTAGCCCAGGTTGCTCAAGGCCTCGTCCAGCCTGGTCTGGAACACCTCAAGCGAGGAGACATCCACAACCTCCCTGGGCAACCTGTGCCAGTGTCTCACCACTCTCACTGCAAAGAATTTCTTCCTAATTGCCAGTCTAAATCTGCCCTCCTCAAGCTTCAATCCGTTCCCTCTCATCCTCTTGCTCCAAGCCCTTGTAAAAAGTTCCTTTCTAGCACTCCTGTAGCCCCCTTCAGGTACTGGCAGGCTGCTCTGAGGTCTCTCCAGAGCTTTCTCTTCTCCAGGCTGAACAGCCCCAACTCTTTCAGCCTGTCCCCAGAGGAGGTTCTCCAGCCCTCTGAGTAAACCCCACTGTGATTCCAAAGAACAGACTTTCCTGAAGCCTTTAGGTGTTTCTGTTGTTCTGTAGCACTGTGGAGAGAGCTCAGCCATGGAGCTGCTGTTTCTCAAGCTCCATTAGAGAGCTCCTGCCTTGTACCTGGGAAACTTGAAGGCAGGTTCTTCTCCTCCTCTACTCTGCCCTGCTGAGACCACATCTGGAATACTGTGCCTGTTATTGGGTGCCCCAGTTCAAGAAGGACAGGGACCTGCTGGAGAGAGACCAGCAAAGGGTGAGGAGGATGCTGAAGGGACTGGAATGTCTCTGTGGTGAAGAAAGGCTGAGAGCCCTGGGGCTGGTGAGTGTTGAGAAGAGAGGATCTGATCAATGCTATCAATAGGTGAGGGGTGAGTGACAAGGAGNCACCTCAACATGAGGAGAAACTCATTTGGTGTGAGGGTGCTGGAGGCCTGGAGCAGGCTGCCCAGGGAGGTTGTGGAGTCTCCTTCTCTGCAGACTTTCTGACACCACCTGGATGTGTTCCTATGTGCCCTGCCCTGGGTGATGCTGCTCTGGCAGGGGGTTTGAACTGGGTGATCTCTGGAGGTGCCTTCCAACCCTTACTGTTCTGTGATTCTCATTAGGACTTTTGTTCTTTGTGTTTTTGAGCCCCCTAATGCCTGTTGGGAGGTCCAGCTAGGACTGAAATCTTGGCTCAGGTTCCACAAAGTGCTACTCAGGGAACTGTCTGTCTCTTTTTGTGTGATGTACTTTGCCCAGGTGCCAACCTCAAGGGATGCCCCAAGGCTGCCTGGCTCCTGCTGGCATCTCTCCCTGTGCTCTTGGTGGAATGGGGATTGGCTGTCTGCTGTTGAGGTGTTTGCCTTTTAGGATGCAAGAGCACCTCTGGGCATGGTGGTTGAAAGCAGTGTTGGCTACCTGTCGTAGCAGAGCAAGTGAAAAGCTAAACCCAAGTATAGAACCGTTGCCTTGGCTGGAGGAGACCTCCAAGGTCATCGACTCCAACTCTACCCCAAGTGCCGTGTCCACACATTTCTTGAACACCTCCCCATGGATGGGGACTCCACCACCTCCCTGGGCAGCCTGTGCCAGTCCCAGACCACCCTTGCAGCAAAGAAATTCTTCCCAGTATGTGTTCTAGACAGCTCAGAGGCTTTTCTAACTGGGAGTGTAACAGACGTGCTACTTGGTTGGTGTCTTTGATGCTGACCTTGGAGAGGAGACAGTTTATTATTAATTGACTAATTAAGCAAATACATTCCCTCTGCTAATTCTGTGGCTGTGACTGTGTCTAGGCTGGGTGATGTGGGTGCTTTGCTGACAAGAAACATTCATCCAGGCCAACCATCCTCATGCTCTGCCAAGGCTGGGGCTAAACCATGGACCCCCAGCACCACAGCTCAGCCTCTTTGAAACACCTGCAGGGATGGGGATTCAACCACCTCCCTGGACAGCTTGTGCCAGGGGTTGAGAGCCCTTTGAGAGAAGAATCAGAGAATCAGCCAGGCTGGAAGAGACCTCCAAGATCATCCGGTCCCAAGCTATCATAGAATGCTTTAGGTTGGAAGGGACCTCAAAGATCATCCAGTTCCAATCCTCTGCCCTATCCAATCAACCTCTTTGGGCAGCCTGTGCCAGGGGTTGAGAGCCCTTTCAGGGAAGAATCATAGGATCAACCAGCCTGGAAGAGACCTCCAGGATCATCCAGTCACATCCTATTACCCAGCCCTCTCCAATCGACCTCCTTGGGCAGCCTAAGCCAGGAGTTGAGAGCCCTTTCAGGAAGAATCATAGAATCAGCCAGGTTGGAAGAGACCTCCAAGATCATCCAGTCCCAACCAATCATAAATGGTTTAGGTTGGGAGAGACCTCCAAAATTCATCCAGTTCCAACCAATTATAAATGGTTTAGGTTGGAAGAGACCTCCAAGATCATCCAGTCCCAACCAATCATAAATGGTTTAGGTTGGGAGAGACCTCCAAAATTCATCCAGTTCCAACCAATTATAAATGGTTTAGGTTGGAAGAGACCTCCAAGATCATCCAGTCCCAACCAATCATAAATGGTTTAGGTTGGGAGAGACCTCCAAAATTCATCCAGTTCCAACCAATTATAAATGGTTTAGGTTGGAAGAGACCTCCAAGATCATCCAGTCCCAACCAATCATAAATGGTTTAGGTTGGGAGAGACCTCCAAAATTCATCCAGTTCCAACCAATTATAAATGGTTTAGGTTGGAAGAGACCTCCAAGATCATCCAGTCCCAACCTGTCACCTAGCCCTATCCAATCAACTAGACCAAGAAGGTTCTTCAGATCTCCAACTTAAACCTCCCCTGGGGCACCTTGAGGCTCTTCTGTCACCAATGATTTTGATGGATTTTTTTTGTTTGCTTGTTTTTAGGTCTTTCTTATGACACTACTCATGTGGAAGCAATTGAAAATCAGTTTTGCTCCTAGAAGAGTGACAAATAGGCTGTAGGGCATGCAAGGGCTTTTAATATATATGGAAATGTGTCTGGAGAGGGTGGTTCAGGAATATTCTCCAGTGTGTCCTATCATTAAATATGCTTAGTGTGCCCTTGAGGCCAAGGAAGCACAACAGTCTCCTGGGGTGCATTCAGAAGTGTGTCACCAGCAGGTCAAGGGGAGGGTTTTCGCCCTCTGCCCTAATGAAGCCACATAAAAGAGAAGCACAGAATGGGTTAGGTTGGAAGGGAGCTCAAAGCTCAGCCAGTTCCAACCCCCCTGTGCCATAGGCAGGGACACCTCCCACTAGATCAGGTCACTTAAGACCTCATCCAGCCTGGTGCTAAACACCTCCAGGGAGGTTGTGGAGCAGAGAATCACCCGATGTGATCTTTGATCACATCGGGTGATTCTCTGCTCCACAACCTCCCTG
>VWZI01017904.1:0-65938 GCA_013396835.1 Psilopogon haemacephalus
GATCTTTGAGGTATCTTCCAACCTAAACCATTCTATGATTCTATGCTACACCAAAGGCTGATGTGCAGTAATAAAAATCTTATGACAAGTGACACTTGTAACAGCTTTTACTGATAGGTTGCCCCAATGAGGCATGATTTCCAGGTGGAAGAAACTTAGTATCTTCTGTGATGAAGAGAAGGAAGCACTAGCTTTCGTCTCACACTGACTCAGACCTGATGAATTTTGGTCTAAGCAAGGGATTCATTCTCTTTTGTACCTGCAGGTGTTGTGGAGATGAGTGAGCTACTTTTACTCAAAAGCAAGCAAGGTCAGGCGGGGTTTCTTCAGTGTCTTTTTGCTATAACAAATACTATCTGATCTATCACTGATTCAGAAAGTGTTAAACAAAATGTCATGTGTTCTGTGGGCATGCATGGGTAGGATATAGTTAGCAATTGGTATTAGAGGATGGTATTTTTGCCATTCGTTTCAAGGAAGAAACAGCAGTTGCAGTAGTTTCAAGATGTGTGATGTGATATTCTGAGAAGTTCAAGTTCAGTTAAGGCATCTTGAGGATTACAGTGGGTATTAGTATTAATCAATTACAAAAAAAATCTTGACAAATTAAATGTCAGCCCCTATCCAGATGTGACTGTTGAAATTCAGATCCAGATGCAAGATTGACATCTTGTGTGTATCTTTGCTATGCTGAAACACAGTGGCAAAACCCAAATGCTATTCTCTTCTGTCTCTTAGCTAGCAGTTGATCGAGCTCTGTGTCTCTAATATCTCATCAATGATCAGGAGCTCTTAACTGCTCACATTTTTCATTCCTCCCATCACCTGAGAAGTCTCATCTATTGTTAAACCAAGTAGTAGCGGCTTCCTGGTAAAACAGAAGGAAAGCAAACAAAAACTTTCTCCTGTTCTGGGAGGTCTTTTTAATTTTAATTCTCTAGTGAAATAATTTTTGTAGGCCAGTTATGAGTGGAAAAACTGGTGTCAGTTTGTATGGCACTGAAGCCCCAAGCTCTTAAAAGCAGTTCAATTGGAAATGGTAAAGACCTGGGAGGTCACCTAATAATGGTTATTCCCAAGGAGGATTTTTCCCTATATTGTGTGTGCATATATTCCCTAGAGCTTCACTAAGTCTTGATTTTTAAAACTCTCCATTAATAGAGCTCTGCTTATTTTTCTTGGGAAATTATTGCCCATGGAAAAGGTTATACAAGAAAGTTTTCCTATTACATGAAATGTCCAAATTCAGAGTACCAAATGTAGTTGCTAGTTAAGAGATCCTTGGTAAAAAGTTTTTTGTTCTTGTCTACCTCTGATCACATTTCATCTTTCTGAGCACTGTTGCTGCTAGTAGTATGTGTGATGCACCACTTTTCTCAGTGGGCCTGAGTAGAAGTAATTTGATTTTAGCACAGAACCGCAGAATGTCATGGGCTGGAAGGAACCTCAAAAGATCATCCACTCCGTCTGCCACTGCCAGAGAAGGATCACCTATACTAGATTACCCAAGAATGTGTCCAGGTGGGTTTTCAATATCTCCAGAGAGGAAGACTCCACAATGCCCTTGGGCAGCCTGTTCCAGTGTTCTGTCACTCTTACATGGAAAAAATTCCTCCTCATGTTGAAACAGAACTTCCTATGCTTCAGCTTTCACTTATTGCCCCTTGTCCTGTCATCAGGTATTACTGATGAGCAGAGCCTGGCTCCATCCTCCTGGCACTCACCCTTTACATATTTATGAACATTGATGAGGTCATCTTTGTCTCCTCTTCTCAAAGCTGAAGAGCTCCAGCTCTCTCAGTCTCTCCTCATAAGAGAGATGTTCCATTTGTTTAATCATCTTTGTGGCTCTGCACTGGGCTCTCTCAAGCAGTTCTGTATTCCCCTTGAACTGGGCATGGTACTCAAGATGCATCCTCACCAGGGCAGAGTAGAGGGGCAGGAGAGCTTCTCTTGACGTACTAGCAATTTTTTTCCTGGATCACTATGCTGTTTAGAGTAGAACAAAGCAAATGACTGGTTTTCAGACTTGCTTTGAGTGACTTTTGTCTGCTTTCACCTACAAACCAAGAGCCCAGGTTGCCTATGGACATGGGTGCAGGAGAGAGAGGCACATGCTTGGCTTTAGGACAGCTGTGTCAGGCACTGAGCAGTGAAGGCAGAAGAATCATGTGTTCCCCTTTCACTTGCATTTGCCTTTTCAGCTGGTCATTTATTTTTTGTTCTGTTGTCAGCCCTTATTGAAAGGGCTTCCTTCAATCCAGGGCCTGGTCCTGGACTGTGTTAGAAGATGCAGTTTTTTTTTTAATTCATCAGGATTCAGTGTTCAGAAATGTCTTGGATATAAAATTAAAAAAGCTCAGTAAGAACATAATGAAAAAAAATGCAAGAAGCTGAGGAAATTTACAAGTAAGCCTGCAGACAAAGGATTTGGTGCTTGGTGCATATTGGCATTTCTTTGAAATTAATTTGAACTACTAAATTCCTGGGTTCAGTTCTGTTCGTAGCAGGTGTGAGTACAGAGGACCATAAATAAAGCCAGTGGATTTATCTTGAGTTTAAATTAAACATCTCAGGTAGCCCAGCTATTTAATGAACTTATTATATGATTCCTTTGTGAAAAGAAATCCAGTGATTTATCTTTTTTAAAAAGTTGTTCCATTATGCTCTTGTTTTGATAACGTTCTCCCTCTCTCCTTTCTCATTTGTATTTTTAAAACTTCTGCAGCCCCTGTAGTATGCTTCAAAGGTGTAGCCAGAATTACAAATGTATACAGATTATTCCACTTTATCTACCTGCCTTCAAAGGATGGCCTCACTGGGCTGTGGCACCACTGGTTTAGAGACACTGGCTCTGTAAAATGTTCTGTGGCATGGCAAGTGAGAAAGTGTCTTTTGCTGAAAGAGCAGGGGAGTTCAGTCAAGAAATTAAGTTCCCATCATGGAATTACTCTAGCTTTGGTGAAAAATGTCATTGATTCTGCAGTACTCAAAAGGATCTTCAATGATGTGTTAAACTCAAATGTTTCTAAATTTAGGAGCTTTGCTTTTGGTGTAAAACTTGTTAGAAATGAGGGTTTTTTCCTTCTACATTGTAAAATACCTGCAAGCTGTCTTCTACAGAATGACAAGGAAGATGTGGATCCCTTAATTTGTTGCTTAAACAACAACATTGTTTTTGGAAGCTTGTTTAACAAGGGTTTTTTGGTACATCTACCCAGAAAGCCTTCCCTAGAGAGGGCTTCTCCCACTATCTGACACAATTTTGTCAAATGTCTCCCAAGGGTTCATTTTTCCTGTCTTGTTGTGTTTGTATGGCCTGTACAAATACAGCAAATCCATTCCGTAAAATCAAGGAATAATAGTGGCAAAGGCCCTGAATCTGTAAGCCTGTATATGTCATATTTCAAAACTGGATTTTGGAGGAATTGGTGCCTAGTGGCTCCTGTTGGTGCTGCCTGACTTGTGAGTGCTCAGGGTCATGATTAAAGGGGAACTTTATTTCTCTCTCTGCTCTCATCTAGGCATGTCCTTTCAGGTATTGGGTGTACCATTATCACTGGAAAGGGGTTTCATTTGTGTCAGATTGTGTGCTTGAGCGCTTTAAGAGTCTGCTACAAGCAGTACATGGTGACCAGACATTCATCCATCTGAAGATGGATGTGATTTAAAAGAAACCAAAGAGAATGTTTGAACATCAGACACTTCAGATATGTCTCTCTTAGGAGACTGGCCACTGCACCTTCTCAGGTGAACCAGGCAGGTCTCTGGATGTTACAGCTCTTGGACCACCACTCTTCAAAGAAGAGTTATTATCACTGAGGGAGAGCTTTCTTAAGCTGTTTGGGTTCCTTTCTCTTGCTCGCACAAGTGTTGTTTTGCCCTATTGGTTACTGTTCAGGTAATTTTTACAGCTAGCCCTTGTTTAAGGTTAAACCCAAATAGTAAATATCCCAATACCCAGGCCAATATTCTTTAATAGATAAGTGACAAAGCCAAGGCATTGTAGTGAACACCTCTGAAAAAAACCCAGAGCCTCTTGAACTGGCTGCTCCCAAATCATATCTTTCTGAAAAATCAAATGTGTATTTCCAGCTTCTTTTTAACCTTGATGAGTATTAGTTATTAGTCTTTCCCCAAGACAGGCTATCAGAGCAAGACAAGTATCCTTGTATAGCTCTCTCCTCAGGAAGCAGCCACATATGTTGGAAAAAACTCCTTGGCAAAATGTATGTTAGCATTGAGCACTGAGCATTTTAGAAGCTGTTGTCAAGAGCACAGGACTTAATTCCATACCTGGGATTCAGAAGGTTCTGCAGAAGGCCAAAGGGAGGAAAGGCAACAAAGCAACAGAGGAAATAAAATCAAGTGCAGCAGGAAGAGCAGTAGTGATGGAAAATACCACAGACACTGGTTGTGAAGGTAACTGTGACACAACATAGCTTACTTTGTATGCTGTGATGAGCTGTCAAAAGCAACTATGCATAAGCATCACTAAAGACCTGCTCTAAGTCTTAATTTGATCCCTTGGTCCATGCGCCCGTAACTAAATCAAGAAGTGAGGCATTTGATACCATGTAGAGAAGAGTGTCTATGCCTGGTGTCCTAAGTCTGCATCTTTTATCTTCTCAGGTGAATGGGGTGATACTGTTCTTGCAGTTTGTCTTCTCATAGTTTGGATTGATTCACTTCCGAAGGACCTGCTTTTTTAAAACCAGCAACAGTCATAAAAAATTAATAGCTTCAGATTACAAGATTCTGTGGAAAAGCTTTGTCTGTTTGGTGTTTTACACAACCTACTACAGCTTTCTTTGCAGGTTTAAAAAACTGCCTCTAAAGCAAAGGACATGAAATTAACAAGATTGTCCCTGCAGTTCTTTTTCCCTTGTGCTATGTCTCATATGTAAATATCATCAGACCACCTCAGTTGGTCTGAAATCCCCTGGATTCAAAGCTTACCCTTTAAAAAAAATGCTTTGTTTTATTTACTTTATTTGTTCTAACCAGCACTAAGAGTGTGGACTTGGGGGAGGGTTAAATTAAAATTGTGTCTTTGAGTTGGGGACTGTACTCTGTATATGAGCTGTCTGGTGGCATGTACATTTATGAAGCACCCTGTGAGTGGGTACCTGTTTCCCACTGTATCAGTAACTGGATACAGCAATGTGGGCTGTATCATGTATCAGAGCTGGTTTTTCAGCTGCCTCCTGTCTGAGGAGTTATAACTGGACAAAAGGACAATTTTAAATTTGATAATTTCAGTATACTGGAATTGGTGCTGAATGCATAATGAAGAGCACATTTGATGTTTGTGTCTTTGTATTCAGCAAGGGGACAGCATATTTTCATAGGTTAAAAATGGACATTTTCCGCATCCTCATATGCAAAAGAGATAAAATAAGCAAGCTAACCTTGAACCCCTTCAGCTTGTCTCCTGTTTCTGTGCAGTGACTCTGCTCCTCTGAAGTGCAAAGGAAGAGCTGTCCATGTTAACAAAACTTTCCAGGACATTGGCATGGTGTGGGCTGATGTAGGTACATTTTCAGTTAAAGCAGGAGTCTCTCAATGTGTTAAAATTGCACCTTGCCCTGCGTTCTCACTCAGATGAAGTAACTGGTGTTCAGCTGGCACTGGACTCTGCTGTTTTGGCTGATAAGGTTTAGCGTAAACAAATGCAGGTCTGTGAATTATCTGGCATGAGGATCAGTTAGGGGTGCTGGCTTCCTATAGCCTTCATCTAGTTGCCAGTTTATAAATCATTTAGGCCAACATGATAAATGTTGTTTTAAATGGACAAATCACATTGCAGAGGTGTAACTTTCTGTCAGTATGTAACATGACTGTTTCTCTTCAGGGAAGAATAACAATGACAAAGAGCAGTAAGGGTAACAGGATCACAAGTAGGCATATTCCTTCTCTACAGCATAAATCATTAGAAGGACCCTTCTTTCCTCTTTGCTTGTCTGTCTTAGTTTTTTTTTTTTCTCTTTCTACTTTATTTTTTAAAAATTTTGATGCTATTTTTTAGCACTTCCATATCATTTCAGAAAGCTAAGCCCTCCACTTGATTTGTGCTGCAGTTTCTTCATAAATCTATGAAGCTTGTCTCCATCAAGCTGTATTTTCCATTAAAATATGGTTCCCAAGTGATTTCCAATTCTATGAAAAACATGTAGCCGTAAGTCTTTCACTGATTGTTTATTATCTGTTTAGGTGCTCCTGAGAATTTTGACAGCTAGGACTTGTATCATGTGTAATGTAATAAAAGTGGATGTCTTCAGCGTAACAAGGATAGCTGCCCTTTCATTTTGGCTTGCCAGGGCTGTATTAATTTTCTGTGCATTGGAGGTTTTTTAACATAAAACTTTGAGTCTACCCCAAATCAGGTTAGTTTAAACTTTGTGTTCATCTATAGATGAATAAAAACCCCAAAAGGAAATCCAAACTAAAGAAAAACAACAAAAGCTTTCCTGTTACAAATAGCACAGGAAGCAATAATGACAAAGCTGGTATTTACTCTGGTGGAGGAGTAGATTTACTTCAGCTGTTCCACCTCTGCAGGAGATGTGGTGGGGCATTCTGCGTATCTGTGCTGGATCTCTGTAGCAAGCATGTTGTGGGATGCAATGTATAGGACACCTCAGTAGCTGCAAGATGTTAGTACTTTAAAATGCTATTTTTTTACTGGAGTTTGAAAATTGATGGGAATCAGTTAATAATGTTTGTCTGCAGGCAAAAATGCAGCTTTCACAGGCAAAGTTTCCTCTGGCCTTAAAGTGAACTTTGCGTTAGGATTAGAGGATCAGCCCCTGTGTAAGCACTGATTAGCTTGTAGTACATGGTAATACTGGGCAAGGAATAAAGCCTTACCTAAACTGAAGCAGCATACTGTGAGTTCAACTTATCAGATCTATGTATACCACCTCTGCTACCAAAAGTGATGTTGTGTTCTGCTGGCCTCTGTGTTAGTTTGTGTGATGGCAAGAAGAGCCATAGCTAACATGCCAGGGTACTCCAGAAGGCTTTTGCTCAGTGAAGTTTGACAGGGAAAGAGAAGAGTTTCTTGGAGGTGGGCTGAGAGATGAGAAGCAGGTTAACATGTATTTGCTGACCCTGTGGTTAATTTCAGGGTGGTCTCCAGTGTTGCCTCATCACTTCACCACCAGTAGAATAGGGAAGTATTGATTTTAATTATAAACCAGTTCAGGGCTCAGAATTAAAATAACTAATAATTATTAGAAAGACTAGTAATTTAAGAGTTGGCTTTATAATAAGCAACCAAAATGGTTTACTCTGGTCAGGAAACCTACCCATCTTGAATTACGGCCTTTGTAATATGGAATGTCCTCTCCTTGCCCTGCAAAGGGATGTTCTTCCCAAAGGTATTCATGCAGTGGTTAAGGAGATTTGACACAACCTTGGATTTGCATTGTATCTTATCCAATTGGACCTCAGAATGGGTTGTCCAATGAGAAACTACCATTCCCTAAATGCTTGGTAAAGCACTTAATTGTGAAAATAACTAGTTTACCTCACAACATCAATTTGAAAAATTACTCATTAATTTTTGTAGGTGCAGCCGCCCTCCCTGGAGGACAGAACTACTGATCTCATCTGTACCTAAAACCTTGGCTTTGTTTGCTAGCAGGCGTGTCTGATCTGCAAATGAAATTTGGCTTACCGTCTCTGTTTCCTTATAAACACCCTTGACTGCACCTTTGGCAGAACACATGATAATTAAACATTTGTGGCTTATACTATGCAGACTGAATAGAGCTGGCAGGGAAGAGTTCAGATGACTACCATGCCACACAGTAATACGATGTTTCCCTTTAGTTTCCAGTGGCAAAGTAAAGTTGAAGTTCTCAAAGCACTATGTGAGCTTAAAATATTTGAGTTCAGGGCTTCTTTCTTAGTATTTGCTTAATATACTATTATTTAAGCCTTCGTCTATGCAGCTGGTAGACAAACAAGTCAATACAAATGGAGCACAGGGATTTGAAGGAGCTGAGACCTGAATCAGAACCACTACCTAAGAAATGCTTTCTCTATGTACAAGAGTTTTAAAGCATCTGGATTTTGTTTATATTAAATATACCAAATGGTTCAAGTCCTTCAGAGACAGCTGACAGCAGAGATCCACCAATGCAAACCCCATCAGTAGATTTGCTGTTCACATTTTTCAGTGTTTAAGACTATACTTGCCCAGAACTGAAAATCTTTAGTTGCTGCAAACTGATTTTAGTTGATATTTTAAAAATGTTTTGTTTTCAAAACAACTTTGTTGGATCGTTGTTTCCACTGGATGCTGGCCATCACTAGCTAAGTAGTTCCACATGGAGGCCTCTTGCTTCCTCACTTATCTTCTGTATTGGTTTTAAACTAAAGAATTGCCATTCTCTGCCCTCAGTCTCAACTGTAGAGATTTTCATCTTCTAAGATTTGACCCTACTTTTGTTCACGATATCCAATGAATGTTCCAAGGCATACCAGAGAGAGACTGCTGAAATCTGTGCATAAAGTGTGCAAAGGTTCATCATTCCAATAGTTGACTGGTGTCCAGACTTGCTTCCAATGTGTGCTTTCATCCTTAGTTTATAATTTTAGCACTGATTCACTCCTGAAATAAAAACCTCTTAAAGAGCAAAGCTTGGTGCAGATAAAACCCTCTGGGTTATGATCCATTCATTTAGAGCCAAATGGCCTGCTCGTTAATGTCATTTGCCTTATGACCAATTACTAGATATCTCCTTATTAAGCAGAAAATCACTTTTGCCTGGTGTTGTAAACTAGCTTAATAGCACTTCACCTTCTTATGCATCATAGCAGTTGGCAAAAGAAAATTTGGAACGTATGGTTCATTTACTGGCTGTTCCAGCATTTGAGAGAGTGCTTTTATTTTATTTTAAATGAAATTGGACACTTAGAATATTTGTCTTTATCTCAGCAGGGACACAAAAACTGTAAGATGTCAGAGCTTTAGCTCTGCCACTTGAAAAGGATGGTATTCCTTTGTCTTGGTGCCGGTTTTGGGGCAGTGGAGGGGGTGATGGTACAAAACTGAACCCACCAGCTTGGAAGAAAGAAAAAGCTTTAATTCTGCAGTTGCCTTTCTTGTCCTCACCCCTCTTTTCAAACTGGGCTTACAAGCCCTGTTTCTATCCAACTTAGTGCCACCAGTCTTTCCTGGCTGGCTATGGGCTTCTTGTACTCCTTAAAGGACTAAATAGCTGCTTCATCAAGCTTTAGACATCCACATTACACCATCCATTTTCCAGGTAAGGTCCCATGATTATGTGGATTGCACTGTGCCTCTTGTCTGTTCTGCAAAATTGTTGTCCTCAGCTTTCCCAATCCCAGATCATTTATTCTCACCCTTCTCCACCAAGAGAAAAAGTAATTGTTCTATATTAGAGATGTTTGCATGCAGCATTCAGATTAGATTTACTAAACATACGTACTCTCAAATTCAGACATTTTCTACTTAAGCAAGCTGTGCTTTAAGTCTCCTGTCTTAGCCTTTCTCCTCTTCATGCCTCTTCTGGTTGTGTGCCTGTTTGAGTTTGAATATGCCTTAATTCAGATACTTTAGTTGAGGGGATCCATACCTGAAGTTCCAGGCCCATGTGGTACATATAATTTTTCTGCCTTCCTGGAGCTAATAGGCCTGGAATCGTGTTCTAAGATTGTGTTTCACTACTTTATGACCACATCACCAAGCTTGTTCAGTATTTTGTAAATAGCAAATAGCCCAGGTCATCTGCTGTCACTGCCAGCTGACATAGTGGCATGTCATTGCAAAGTTATTATTGATACCAGTCCCTAATTGTGTGCAGTTGTTACACTCTTTATTTTTCACTAGTACTCCAAGTCTCAAGTTCATCCCTTTGTTCTTGTGGAAGACACCCAGCCTTCCCTTTACACACCAGCAAAGCCTCCCTTGGGCTGAAATAGGGTTACAGTCTCACCTTTGTAGCCTGCATTTAGAATAATCAACCTATTACCTCCAGTGAGATTGTGGTCTGCAGTAAGACAGCAAATCTGTGGTTGCACGATGTAGCAAGAAGATCTCTCTAGTTGATTATAAGCATGGACAGTTTCTTCCAGATGTGTGTGGACATTTCCCAGTAGCAGTTTATAGCTCACACTCTCACAGTGGCTTTAAGAGAATCTTATGCTCTGGACTAAACTATCTAATGGAATAGGATCAGTTTTAACTATGAAACCCTGCCTCCAAATGCTTTAAAGTAAGACCTGATGCAGATCCTTATCCCAGGGCTGTCAAGAATGACTTGAGAGCACTTCATCTCTTTTTCCTTTCAAATGTAGTTTATTAATTTACTCATGTTTCCAATTCAACCAGCAGTTTTGTCAATTAGGCAGAGCTGATTTAATAAATAAATAGCACAGTTTAGTTAAAAATTTATGGTAGTATTGCCAGTGATGACAGTCATAGCTAGGACCTGTCCCACTGTGTCTACACAGCTAAAGGAACCGTTAGTTTATAAACTTCCTTGAGATTAAAGCCAAGATTCTTTTTTGTCTCCTGACTCTGGAGCTTTCATGTTTCAGACTTGTTTACTACTGTGAACCCCAACAGAAACCTTCTTAGTTTAAACACTGAGGGCTTAACATAAGCTCACTTGCCTACCTTACTTCTTAGTCAAGTTAAACCAGCAAAATCCGAGAAGATGCAGTGAAAATAATGTATTATTACCTTTTGCTTTCCCATAACAATTTGGCTTTTGCATAGATACACCTGGAAATATTTCTTTACTTCTTGTCATGACCATAGTTATTTCACCAGATGGTGATACTTCTGAAAAATATGTAGAGTTACGCACAGTAAGAGATTGTCCTGCTTGGCATCAAATATTTGAAATGTGAGTTTAATGTTGGAAAGAGATTCATGGACTTGGGCACTACTACCAACATGTAGCTGGAATGCTGGGGTTGGTTTTAACGAAGGTGATGTGGCCTGAGTTGTGGTAGGACTGTGGTTTCCGTTGTCCAGAATCACAGGCTTTTTACATTCCTTATTGTATTTATGAAAATTATTTGATGCTGTGAATAATTCAGGGAACTTCAAGACTACTTGACTGCCTTTTTAATCTAATGTTTTGTTTTGCTTTAAACACATTCATTTTCAAACTTGTGGTTTTCAAATGGCAACAGCTGTCATTTCTCTCAGGCATAACTCAATTAAGGAAAGTCTCATGACACTTCATATTTTTTTGGTTTATATGTAGAAATGCCCTGTCAAGAATAATAACATTTTCTGGTGTGAGCTCTTGGGTTTGCAAACTTGGAATGTGTTTTCTATGGGTCCTCATAATTTTTCATGCTTGGGTTGAACATTCCTGCTTTGCTCTTTGGATATTTGGTAAAGCAAACACAAAAAAAGAGGTGAAAAGTCAAT
Source organism: Psilopogon haemacephalus (assembly GCA_013396835.1). Classification (NCBI taxonomy): domain Eukaryota; kingdom Metazoa; phylum Chordata; class Aves; order Piciformes; family Megalaimidae; genus Psilopogon; species Psilopogon haemacephalus. Next base: position 11,420 of record VWZI01017904.1, read on the forward strand.
AAGTATAAAAATGGGAATGAATGTCACAAGGAATTTCCAAGTATTTGCTCAGCACTGGGTCTTGCACATCCTCTTCTCCTGCCTGAACAATTGGTCTTACTTTAAACATTCCCATTGAAGCAGCTGGATTAGTTACTGAACCAACTATCAGGAATCAAGGGATGTAGCCTTCATCAAATCTAATAAACCTTTGAGGACTGTGGAAAGAATACACTTGTCTTTAAAGATCAGCCTGCTCAGATGAAAACTAAACAAGAACTTGGATCAAATTCTTGCCTGTAGATGCATTGTGAAAGCCAGCTGTTCAGTGTTTTGCAATAGAAATTTCATTATTTTAACAAAACTTTGTATTTCTTTTGATGGCTACGGTGTTAATTCTCTCTCCTTTTTTTCTAATCTCTCCTTCAGCAAAGAGAGCAGAATCTGTCCTGTGTCTTGTAGTATGGTGAGCGAAGTATACAAATACAAGCATGTCTAAATATGTGAATACAAGTCAGACTATTAATTCAGAGAGCCTTGCCACATCTGTTAATGTTCTATGTTATGAGATTAAAGCTATAACATAGTTATGTGAATTATAAACATCTCTTTAGCAAGTCATGTATTAACCATAGTAATTTTTAAAGGGTGGAGTGTAATTTATTCAACGTTGTAAGAAAAAATAAAGTAAATTAGTTAGCTCAGGGGTGGGGCGCAGCAAACTGCTTGTGGAGACTCTTACTCCCTGAGGTGATAGAGGTTAAATGCATTACAGAGCTTATAGGCTTGCTCCCTAGAGAGAGAGAGGGGCCAGACGTTTCTAGCTGACATGTCAAGGACACCACACATTTGCCCTCCTGACTAATGGTAAGATACTGAGCTGATAGCAAGGTTGCAGTGTCAATTTTCAGAGAGAAAAATGGAACACAATAGGTGGCTCCTAATTAGAGAGGAGGGCAATATGCTGGGACAATCTTAGTGTTTCACAGGTTCACTGGCTGAAGAGCCTGAGAGCACTAATGCAAAATTTTAGTAGTACTAAAGCATTAATGACCAAGAAAATATTTTGGGTGAAGGTTTCACAAAGCAACACTCCACAGAATAACCTTCATAAGGAAAACTTTCTCATCAAATTCTGTTCCATTGGTGTAGGACGAGGCTTGGTTATATGGATGAGTTTTCTCTTGAGTTTCCACTTTAAATCACTAACTTTACTCAAGAGCAGATGGATAGATATGTAGAAACAGAAGGGAGGGCTACACTGCAGTGATGGAAGTGGCTTGTGTCAAAGGATTTGCACATGAAAACAGATGCCTGGGGAGTGGTGGGATTACTGTGTGAAGAAAAAGGTGTAAGGAGATCAGATTCTAACAGTGAGCAGAGAGAGGACTTGGAGTAGGCATGTAGAAGTACAGGGAGGAAAGGGGTAGCAGTAAGGATCAGCCTTAGCTGATTCCAGTGTCATGACTCAAAAGTTATTTCACATTAAACTTGGAAACTCCAGGCTCTTGAAAAAGCACCACTTGTATAGTGAGAATGGAGATCTTCTAGCTAGCAGGTGCTCTAGAGTAACATATTAATAAGGCTTTGAATTAGATAAACACAGCAAGCCAAAGCTGTGATTCCTGCTTGCAAAGCTGTTTTTCTGTAGCTATTTTAAGTCTCATCAGAAAAAAATTGTTTCTTTCGATATTTTTTTAACATCGCTCTTCACAAAAGTTGCAGATACAGAGGGTGTTATATAGGTAAAGAGTCTCAGAGGTGGACTTGAAAGCAGAGGAAGTGGTGAAGTGAAGGCGTGAGGTTTACATTTTGGCTAGAACTGGTTTTGAGCTTAGCTGCTTACTAGCAGAGATGTGTCAAATGTTGCAATACATTGCACTCCAAGTTAGGTGGATGGAAATGCTCCATTGATTTAGGTACATGACACTCACACAGCAACAAAAAGCACATACCTGCTGTTCCTCTGGCGAGCTCCTGCCTTTCCAGCTACCTCTCTTGCCCAACAAGCCTCAAGAATGCACACTCCCTTAATCCTCTGCTGGAAGGTTTGGGGCTTGGTGGAAGAAAAGATCTTTAGCGTAAGGAGGGAGGGTTGTTTGGAGAACAAAATTCAGTAAACTCCAACCTCCAAGTGAACCTGCTGGAGCTGACTTGCTGCCAGCTTTTGGGAACAAAACTGCAGCACTCACTTCTTGAATCCCATCAGTTCCCACAGCCTGGAGGGTTCACACTGCTCTATCTGGCACCTCTTCCCATGTCAGAACAAGGCATTGTGTGTGCGATTTCAACATGCTTCTGGTTTTGTTCTAACTGCCAAGAAACACTGGTTGTGTTATTATGAAATGATTGAGGAGTATTTGCTCATACAAATTATTTGTTTTAAGACTTTAGTAATTAAATGTCAGCACACAGTGTTGGTGTCTGAAAAGCTCTGGGGTGCAAGCCCTGCTCTAACTTGAAGCTACAATACACTATTTCTCTTCTCTCAAAACAGATTTGTTTAAAACACCCTATTCAGTAGAATGCATCTCACTGTAACACAAGCTTTGGCCTTCAGAGGCAGCCTTGTGCAAAGGGCGTGTTGCGTTAATTTGTTCAGCCAATCTAGGGTGTGTGGCATTAATTTGTTTGGCCAATTTGTTTAGAATCTGGCAGAGCATAGGCACCTAGTGCAATGTCTGTGCATAATGCCTGTGTCATCTCCAGACCAGATATCAAGAGCAAAAGATTTACTGCATAGTGCCTGGCCACACCTTAAGTCCATGCTCAGGAGAAACAAAAGTAGGAACTGAAGTTACAAGGTTGAGGGTGAGTACGAAAATGCTTTTTGTATATTGAAGGATTGATTTCCACTCCCACTGCCTGAGCTGCAGGAGTAAGTTTTGGCATGAGTGCCATTCACTGCCAGCACTGACTGTGGTCACCTGGGACGCAGCAGGTAATCATCATACCCACAGGAAGTCCTGCTTCACCTCACTGGAAAGCCACACTTTTTTCAGTATGAAATTACAATCTTTTGGTGCAATAGTGTGAAGGTCATTGAGAATTATTAATGCTGTGCTCTTTGCTTGTCTTAATATTAACTTTTATTTCCCCTGTGCAGGTAATAGGATCTGGGATTAAAGCTGATGGGAAAGATTCTACCATTTTCTATCTTCCACTAAAACTTCTCTTTCAAAAAAGACTGTCAGGAGCTAGCTTTCTTCAGAATTTAGGCTAAATGTCCTGAGATTTGTGCTGTCATTCCAGGAACACGTCTGCATTCTGAGAAAGACAGGCAGTGACACCATGGCAAAATTTTTGCTTGACTTAAGTCTGGATTTTCATCCTGGGTGCCTACCCTGCTGAATTTAGCAGAGTAAGTGCAAGAAAGGGTATCAGGCCTAGATGTGTATTCATCTAGACCTTCATATACATGTAGGTATTGTGAAGTAGGGTAGGAATTTTGTGACCTTAGAGAAGTCCTTACACAGGTGCAGAGTCACCAGGCTTATTCCCTGGACACCTGGGAGTGAGGTCTCACTGAGCTGCTGGATCATGGAACGTCTGCCTTCCAAAGCATGTGTGTGCAGAAGTGCTCCTGTTTCCCAGAATAAGACTACACATTTCAGTGTGGCAAGGATGCTAACGGATGACCTACAGAGAGCTATACCCTGGGCAATCTAAAGCCAAGGGCTTTATGTCAGGCTTAGAGTTTGAATGCTAACACACTTTTCAAAGATCCTCAAAGTAATTAGCCTTTTGCTCCAAGTTGACACACTTACACTTTTAATATCAGGAATAAGGAAAAAGACTAAGGCTTCTAACCTCAAATCCATAGCAGCTCAGGCACTTTCACCTCTCTGGTTTTGTTATGACAGCTCTTTGTCTGGCTGATAGTGAGTGGTGTTTTGAATAGAAGTGCTTTTGCTGCATGCTTTGCTACTTTCCCGTAATAAGGGAGGACTTGGAGGTTATGCAGCAAGGTGCTAATTGACATTAACACTCAAGACAGGAAACGCTGACACAATTTAAAATTAACATCCTGTCAATATACTGCTGACCTGTATTAAATGTGTGCTTTGTCAAACTTTCAGAATTAGATTTTAATACAGAAACAGTGTAATGCTTGGAGTATTGCTGGTGTTGAGAAAGCTATATTTAATACAATGAGAAGTCACCAAACTGTTCTCCATTTTAGCTTACCTTTTCCCAAAGAAAGAAGGTTAAACTTTGCCCCTGGAGGTCAAATATCTATAGAGCAATCCAAAAGGGATAAAGTTTTATGTGTTCATGATCGATTACTAAAAGAACCTGTGCCTCAGTTGTCGGTTTATTCTAGATGTTTCCTTACCAATGACAATGATTCCTGGAAATGTTTCTTCGAAATTATTGTAGCACATAATATAGCATCCTGGCCCAAGTCAGGCTATCTTGGTAATCTAGGTATAAATTAAAATTAATAAAAGACTGGCAGAAAAAAAATATACAGCAAGGGACCAATGAAAGAAGCTCCTTTGCAAGTGCATTCATTCCTTAGCAAAGTAGCTTCCTAATGAATCTAGTAGAACTGGAGATGGGGAAATGGTGTTATGTCCCTAATTCTAAAAAAGAAAAAAAAAAAGTTGATGTGTTGGTATTTAGCCATTAAAGGGCACACAGGCTATGTCAAAGCACTATGCAGCTCTGGGATGATGCTTTACATTTCCTTTTGGTTATGAGTGATAGTAACTATTTCTAAACTGAAACTCTCCCCTTGATTACTTATGTGAAAAACTCTGGTGGTACTTGCACAGTGAGTGTCCCAATTATGGTTACGTGGCTTTGAAGAAACAAATGGTGCTGATCTCTGTAAAGCAAGTCAGAGCCTTTTCTTGGGAAAGGTGGAAGACAAGTCACAATAATGCCGAGTAAGAGAAACAGACCGTCCTTGGGTGTGGTCTGATCTGTGGAGGCGGCTGTTTGCTGAACATTAATCAGAGGTTGTCCCAGGCATTAGCAATGGCATGAAAAAAAGGCACGAAGCCAGGAAAAGGTGATGAAGAGAAGGAAAGCAATTGGTGGAGAAGACTGGGTTGCATGGGAGGAGCAGAAGGTGGAACAAGGCAGTTTGAAATGAGAGATGTTGATAGGAGCTGACCCGCGCAGGCTCAGAGAACATGGAAGTGGTGCAAGTTACACATCACTCCTGGCAAACTTTCTCTAAGAAAACAGTAAGTGGGTGGCCTGTTGCTATATGCACTTCCCACTGATGGCTCTTGGGAGCAGGCCAATATTGTGCATTACAGCTAAGGTTACAGTAGGACTGGGAAAATATTGGCTGTAGCCCTGGTTCTGCAAACTTTGCACAGGGCATTTATTCTCGTTAATAATGAGTGCTCTGAGGTGGCTGCTTCAGATTGCGTGTGTGAAATGGGTCAAGGTGCTCCCACAGAGAGACACTGCTCTATTGGAAAGTGATTCTTTAAAGCAGTTGCCACACTAGGTGGAACATCTCTAAACTGACAGCAACTGAGTGATCTTATCCTGTGTTACAGGGCTCTAGTTTGGTTTGCAGGATGGTTGCTCTGGGCTAGGGTAGAAGAAAATGAAATTTTTTGAATGGAGCATACACTGGAGACTTGAAACTTTTCTCTAAAATCTTTTGGCAAATGACTCTCAGATAAAAATATTCACCATTGAATGAGCTGTGTCTTGCTCTGGTTTAGTCCTTTCTGGCAAAAAATAACGAATTCTCATTTCCCATTTTTCTTATACTAAACAGATCCATTTCTTAGTAAAGAACTCAACTATTGTGGTCACACTGTCCTGTTGGAGAAAAAAAAATTATATTCCACTACAAAATGTTTATGTTGGCTGCTGAGGTTTCTCCTGATTTCCTCTGTTAGGAATGAATAATTAAGAAGTGAGCTGAAAGGTGAAAAAGACCTCTATGTGCTTAAGTCTAATGTCACAGATTTCCAAGGAGAAAGCTTTTACTACATAAAGAGGTTTCTCTGTCAAGCAGATGAACTTGGTATCTAAGCAAGATACTAAGGAGTTGTTGAACAAAACAAAATGCCCAGTAGGAAGCTTTTAGTATGCACTTACAACAGGTAGTGCATGAAATGGATGCAGAGCACACATGTGGGACACACAGGCAACACATAAGGTGTTAACAGTCTAATCTGATGCCAAGGAAGAAAAAGAGCAGAAAGGGTCAGCTACTGTTTCCTGAGCTTTGATGTTCCTTTTCTTAAGGTGGTCAGAGCAAGGGGTAGTTTTACAATGTGCAAAACATGTAAATAAAATGAAAAGGGAATGGTGACCTCATGTGCTGTGGTCATAGAGCATTTGGGGACACATTCTTTCAGCAAAAGTAAGGTTGGCTTTCAGCATTCTTTTCTATTAAAAGTGAACAAGACTAAAGTTCTGTGTTAATTTGTAAGCATTGCATAAAGTTCTCAGGAGAAGGCAGTGTCAACAGTACTGTAAAATAGAGAACTACCCTTTTATTTTTCCGTTTCAAGCCAGGGTTATTGTCATAGCTTGCAAGCTGTAGAAATTCAAAGAGTAAAGGGCAGAGAGAAAAAAAAAAAAAAAGCTTTACTTTACCTGTTCTACTTGTTTTCTGCTGTTAGGCTTTTCAATACTATGTTCACACAGCTATTTAGGCAGGTAGGTTCCCAGGTGTACCTTACTAACACAACTACCCAAGTTTACCTTGTAAATCCCTTCAGAAATATGACTTGGAATAGGAGCCATGGAAAACTTTTTCTGTTTTCAGACACACCTTGACTGATACAGGTGGGCCTACAGAGAGAGGTGTGGAATTTGTCAGAACGAGTGTGCCACTGACCCTCCTTGACAGCAGATGGAAAGGCAGTCTGCATGAGCATGGATCCTCAGCTCTTGAGTTGTGGCTTGTGCTTTTCTGCTTGCCTAGGGGAAAAGTCTCTCCCATGCTCTTCTGCATTTAAGATTCCTGGGGAGGACAGGAAAGTCTGCTCCCTGCTCTCAGCCCTCCTCGATTTTTAATCTCCTATGCTAATCAAAGAATCAACAAGTATATCATCTTCCTTGTAATGAGATAAGAATCCTTAAGAGGCAGAACATTCTGCTTTCCAATAAATTCATGCATAAAAGGTTCATTTACACTGGGCAGACATCTATGTATGTTGGGCAAATGGAGGGCTGGAGAGGTTTTTTTCATTCCTCCCTTTCTCTTAGCATTGGTTAGTGAGTGCAGGTTCAATGCATGACTTTACATTACAGAGCACCTCTCCATCACCCAGGCCTTTTGTCAATTCACCAAATGTGACAATTACAGCATTTCAGAGATGAGACTTTCTAATCCTATTACTCATTCATCAACCTGCGGATGATAGCAGAAGCCAGATCGAACAGTGCCAAAAGAGCAGTGAGGAGCCTTCTCCAGTGCTGTGAAACTAGGCTTAGCTCAGGCACAATAGGTGTGTAATTTAAGGTTTTGTTGAGCTGAAATCCAATCACATACTTGACTGGTAGATCACAGAAAGACACAGACAAAAAGAATGAGATAATTCTACCTCACACAAGCATCTGAATCTGATTTTGACTTAACAAGTGTGTGATCAACCTTACATTGTTCCCATCATATTTATCTTTTTTAATTTGAACCTTGACAGGGAATGGCACTGAAATACTTTTTGTACTTGGGCACCAGCCAGTCATGTTTGAAAACCCAAACAAAAAACTTGCTTAGACAAATAAATGGAGAAAGTATGGATGCTCATTATATCAAAAATATAAACATGAGAATTTAACTTCAGCATTAGCTCAGTGCTATCTTGTCAGCATCTGCTACCTATGCTAGAAGGTGGGGATGCCATCCAGAGAGACCTGGGCAGGCTGGAAAGGTGGGCCCAGGCCAACCTCATGAAATTCATCAAGGCCAAGTGTAAGGACCTGCACCTCGGTCGGTGCAATCCCAAGCACAAATCCTGGCTGGGTAGCAAGTGGCTGGAGAGGAAAAGGCCCTGGGGGTCTGGGGTGATGCAAAGCTCAACATGAGTGTGCAGCCCAGACAGCCAACTGTGTCCTGGGCCGCATCAAGAGAAGCGTTGCCACCAGGGCAAGGGATGCAATTCTCCCTCTTTATTCTGCTCTCATCGGACCTCACTTGGAGTACTGTGTACAATTCTGGAGCGTCCAACACAAAAAGGATGTGGAACTGGTGGAGCGAGTCCATAGGAGGGCCGTGAAGATGGTTGGAGGGCTGGAGCACCTTCTGCTATGAGGACAGGCTGAGAGAGTTGGGGGTCTTCAGCCTGGAGAAAAGAAGGCTTCCAGGACACCTTGGAGTAGCCTTCCAGTATCTGAAAGGGGCCTACAGGAAGGCTGAGGTGGGACTATTTACAAGGTCTTGTAATGACAGGATGAGGGGTAATGGGTTTAATCTGGAAGAGGGGAGATTAGAACTAGATGTTAGGAGGAAGTTCTTTCCAGTGAGGGTGGTGAGACACTGGAAGAGGTTGCCCAGGGACGTTGTGGATGCTCCCTCCCTAGATGTGTTCAAAGCCAGGTTGGATGAGGCCTTGGGTGACCTGTTCTAGTGGGAGGTGTGGGGGGTTGGAACTGGAGGATCTTTGAGGTCCCTTCCAACCTAAACCATTCTATGATTCTATTGCTTTCCCAAGGATGAAGAAGATCTAGCAAAACATGAAGAGAGCGAAGCTAAAAAAGTTAAGCCCTGGCTATAGAAGGAGGAAGTATACTGTGAACCTTACTACACACTTTGTCTCTTGCAATGAAAATACTCCCTTTCCTTTGTCCTGTTACAGAGACATTGCAATAGGAGCAGTGGGAGCTCTCATGAGTGGGTGAAGCAGGTGCTGAGGTCTGCAGTTGCAGGCATGTACCACTGCAGGTCACTTAACTGTGTGCAGAGGAGTGGTAAGATATGGGGAGGAATGGGGTCCTGACTGGAATATTTTGTGGAAACCAGAAAGTGGTTTTGCTCCATTCTGTGATTAAAAAGGTAGCTTGACATTAGATGATGTGTTGTTTAGATAATACAGCCTGTGCTCAGAGTGGCCTTTATACATTAGCAAAACAAACTGTAGGTCGTGTAAGTTAAAAGCTTTGATAGGAAAACTGCAAGAGGGACACTCACATCTAGCTCCATCATCAGTGCCCCTCTTCCATGTATAGTGTAGCAGTCCAGCTCCTCTGGCCAAGCAGAAGTTCTCTTCAGGACCAAAGTTCTAAAACCCCATTTCCACAGTTTTGGTATTCACCTTGAACTCCTTGAAACTATTCAGTGGGATTAACAGTGCATGAAATTTGGTACTAGGTTGTAGGTGTCATGAACTGGATGCTCAGAAATATAGACCCCAAGCTGGAGGGGACGTTAAAACGTGAGTACAAACCTAGTGCTAGGGAAAGTGGCAAAAATGTTTCACGTCTTATGTCTGGCAGAGGCCTAAGTGCTCTAGTATAGTAGTTGAAAAAGGGAGGTGAGGGGGGGCGTTAAAGTTTGCAGATCAAGAAATACCTGCAAGCCATCTGAGTTGATATGTAAGGCTTTAAATGACTTGGATCTTGTTATGTGACTGCTGGATCAATAATGTGCAAGCAGTACAATGGCAGCCTGTGAATGTAGGCATAAAATAACTCGCGTGGAAGCCAGTTATCAGAGCTAATCTGTAGCAACAGGTAACACTTGCACCATCCTTGTGCCAAAAAGGAGCCAGCTCCTGTTGGTAATGTGGTGACTGCAGGGGGAGAAACCAAGAAGCTCTGATATTTAAAATGGAAGAGGAATCATGTGGGGTCAAAGAGTTAAAATTAAATTTCAAGTTTGGTATTAGTCATAAGAGACAAAAATGCAGGTAATGTTTTGCTAAATTAAAAACAAATTATGAATTTGCAGGGTATTAGATTCAACCAACATCAATGGAAAGATTTTTTTTTTTCTTTAAGAAGTGGATTAGCAGGGAGAAAATTCCACATCAGTGAAACTCACATTCAAACATGATAGAGATAGGTTTTCAATGGTTTACAGGAATATTAGGAGCTTGAAATATGTGCCAAAAAGAGGGGAAAGACTAAGATATTCACAACACAGTATAATCTGAGAAGCTCGGATGGAATCTAATGTGGTCTCCAAACTGCAGAGATCTCATAAACATAGAGATTTCATTCAGCAATAAAGACTCTGACATTTGACCAGGCAGTAGCCTTGGGGGCATTAGCTAAAATAGTCTTAGCTTTAAAATTGAAATATGAACTTCCAAAGGCTTTGGTAGTTGCTTCCCAGTGACACTGAGACAACCACTGTCAATAGTGGCTGCTGGATGTATCAGCATCCGTAATTTAGACTGGTGATTTTGGATGTGTTTAGGGACAGATACCCACTCACCTAAAAACGTCGTTCCCCTTTGGTTTGCATATGTAGCTCAGCTATCTTTCACCACTTTTCCTGCCTGTCAAGAAGCCAAACAACATGGTTGTTAATAATGTGGTAGAGTTAGTGCACTGAGGTGGTGATGCTGCTTCTTGGGTGGGGCATTCACAAGGGTAATCCTGGAGGGGCTGGATCCCTTCCATGGCTTGGGGAGTGCCTGTGCAGGGTATCATGGAGTTTCCTGTCATCTTCCACATTTTGGGGAGGAGGCATTGGGCATTTATCCTCTCACCTGGCACATGGGCTTTATAATTCCTTTTTCTAGTATAGTTTAGCTTCCTTTGTGCTGTGAGCCTTAGCCCACGAATGGCAACCCACTGTGGAGCAGACCCTGAGGGAAAGCGGCAGCTGCCGGAAATAATGCAATTGTCGGTGGTCTCTGGAGGCTGCAAGTGCTCTCTGTGGGAGCTGTTTGAAGTCACTGACCCCACACTGAATCAGGACTGGGGAGGAAACTACATTTGGCATTACCTGTATAAGTATATCTGCTAACGACCTGCCTAGTACGGTGTAAAAGCATGCACACTTCAGCAAGCACTCTCCCTTTGTAGATGTGCATGCATACTCCTACTGTATTTTTAACAGATCTGGTTTTTTTCATGTTCTTATACAGTTCCAAAATCCTACCCCAGCTAACAGTGAGGAAATAAATGTGTCATGTTGTTGCTGTCATCTCAACATACTGGATGTGCAAGGATGGCACTAGTTTTAGTTTGCTTTAGACTATGCAGGCATCTGCTCACCTGCATAAGCTGCTGACCCGTTTCTTCTTTAACTACTAGATCAGCTACTGGGTTAACCTTCTGATTTTGTTCTTTTTGTCCAATACAAAGACAACAAGCTAAACCAGCCAGATCATGCTGTTTTCCTAACCACAAAGTATCTTGCTTTGTGTCCTCCCAGTGTAAGGAGAATGTAAGAACCTGAATATTGTCAATACGGTTCCTTAAACTCCATGGTTTCATTCTTTCATTATACTGTAATGCAATAGATTTGTTCCTTCACTAGCTTTTCAAATCAAAGGGCTCAGGACAAACACTGCTTCTTCCCCCTTTTGCCCTGCCCTCTAAGGCCATTTCCATCCCTGCTCTCTGCTGTAGCCTTTAAAAGGTCAGCTACTATGGACCAGTGGTGGATGTTTCTGCATGACTCCTTGCTTTTTGTCATTGTATTCTTTCCCTTGGTTCCGTGTCAGACTGAAGAAAAGCTTTTGGATGCCACAGGACTGGGGACAGGTTTGTCCTCAGTGAAATTCAAGTACCACGTTTCTGCCTCTGTAGATCCCAGATTGTTGCTGTTTTATTCCTGTAAAGTGTAAGCCTCTGCATCGGTTGGTAACTAATGGCAGGAATACTTAACAAAGTGGAGTGAGGGTGGTGTTTAAGCATTTCTTATCCTAAGGAGCCACCATGGCAGCTGTGGAAGGCTCCTACAGTCTGGGTGTGCTCTGAATAACCTCTCTCACTATGGTTCACATTAAAAATTTTGATTATCTGTCAGACTGCTGCTCCCCTTCTCTTGAGCTATCAGACTTGCAACACTCTGTAGAAGTCATTTACTTGCCAGTGGTACCGTTAGCCCTTTGTGAACAATTAAGCTGAGGTCGGAGGTTATAATATATCAAATCTGAGGACTGTATTAAATTTTATTTTTAGTGAAAGGAACTTTTTGTCTCTTTTATCAGGAGGAAAATTAAGCTGTGAACTGGAATTCCATCAGACTGTCTACTATGAAGCCCTGTGGCTTTAGCAAAGGGGCAGCAATGGTCAGAAATGACACTCAAAAGGTAAATTTACTTCTTTTTTATTAAAAAGGATAAATTATAACCTGTACAGTATATTTTAAAGAATGGGGCAAGTTAACATGACACACTGCATTTTTCCATTTCTTTTTAAAACTCTGATCTTGCAATATATTGAGAAGTTTTGGACAGGAGAGAAGGGGGTGCTGAGCTACCACTGAAGGTGCAGGGTATGGGCATATCCACCCTCCTCCACATCCCACTGGCAGCAGCCTCTGTTTCTGGTTATTAAGTGAAGTGCTGCAGGTTCTCTTTTGGTCTGAAAGGGACATTGAAGTATGAATTAAATATTCTACCTCTCTAACTATAAGTGGTGAAGGGGTTCAGGTTGGGCTTTTAGAAAAGAGTTTCCATTTGATTCTGGAGTTGAAGGGTCCTCGAGGTAAAGTTTAAAAAAAACATTTCAAAACACACCTTCAGTGTGGGCCTCTTCTCTCACTAAACCCACTGGCAGCTTTGTCAGTTTCAAACGTCCTCTTCTAACTCACCTTGTGCTTGTTTTGTCATTCTAAAAGACTGTTATTTAATAAACAGAAATAATGTTATTACAAAGGCATGTGCCAGTTTCCAGAGAACTGAAGTTCCAGGAGGCAGTGAATATCTGGTCAGCACCCAGCCTGGCTGATGCTTTCACCTCCTCGAGGCTGTATTCTACAGTTTAGGGGAAAGATTGCCTTTTGAACTTAGAGATGCAAGTATGTTCTTGTTCTCTTCATATGGGTATAAGAGCTCGCTCTTTTTTGTACATGCATCAAAATGTGTGTAAGCCTCAGTAACTTGTGTGCTGATCTTGTCATTTATGCAACCTGCTGTTGCATGTATCTGTCCAGCTGTGGTTTACACATGATGTGTTTGATTTTGTACATAGTGGCTGATGTTATCAAATGAGACTGCAAAGATGCAATGACTTTTTCATTTTTCTATGAGATTAAAGGTTTGCTCTGCCATATTTGGCACAGATTTCTCTTCCCCTCTTTGCTGTGCAGTGCTACACTCAGCTCATTCGTATCTCCTGTGTTTCCACCCTACAGAAGGTGGAATTTCAACAGCAAGAAAAAGGATTCTGTTGTGCTCTGTGTAATTTGGAAAACACCCTGTGGGGTGAGTTGTGCAATTTAAATATTGATTATGTCAAATGTAAGCAATAGAGTAGACTGTAGTAGGAAAGATTGATTAGGAGATCTCTGAATATGTGTATATATATATATTTTTTTTTTTTTCAGTTTGTCAGACTATTTGGTAATAAGTGAGTACCACAATTTCTCAAGACCTAAATCTTTGGTGTTAGAAAATGCAATTTAATGACTGTGGGAACCATCTTTCAGCACACACATGGGAGCTCTGGAGATATATACAGACAAAGCTGACTTCTTTTGTAAGTCTTAGGCCTTAGTGGCTATCAGCTAAGACCAAGAGATTTCTGTTGCTCCTTTCCAGCTCTAAATGAAAGACTGACTCAGAAGTGAGAGGGGAGCATTCAATCAGTCCATAAAGTGAATAGTAATGTTTTAACTAAAATTCTGTTGTTATTCTTTATTATTGAGCTCTTTGGGGTTGTGTAGTTTACATATTCCTTCCTTTAATTCTCACAAAGATTTTGTTGTTGGTCGTTTAGTTTGGAAAAACTTTGACTCCAAAAAGAGGACAAATTTGGCATTAACAACCTATAAGAGAAAGAAAGAAGGAAAAGGACTGTTTCCCCTATATTTAAATGCAGGGTAAAGATACAAAATGGACACAATTTTGTGGAAACAGGGACACAAAGATTTTTTTTTTTTCTTAGATAGTTGTAAGGGAAATTGTGTGGCAGGATGATTTGGGAGTGTAATAAAATTTAGCCTAGCAAACAAACTCCTTGAACCTAGTGCCATAAAAATGAAGTGGTAAGTTTTGTAAAGGCTGCAGTACTTGCCGGTTCCCTTTCTCAAGTGAAGCTTTCCAGAGTATTCATTCTGTTAAAGACTTCAGTGAAATATAGCACTACATGCTGAGTTAATTCCTTTCCTATGGAAGACAATGTTTTTAGTTTGTTTCTTTTTTAGCAAATATGGAAGTCTGCTATGAGTTGCATATCTTCTGTGAAAAAGAAGAATATGCTTTTGCTTTGCACAACCTTTGCATCTAAGGAAGGAGGTTGATCTCCTTGTAGAAATTGTCACAACTGCAACCTTCTTGACTAGTTCTTTGACTATGTCCTCCTATCAAGCATTATTCTCGTTACATGGATGCTTCTCAAGATTTTGTGTCAGTATCAATTAGAAGTGTGCTGAGGCAATGTACAAAGCTGCAATTCCATCCTTCTTCATGGCTGCTTTGAGGGGAAATAGAATTCCACTTCTTGCACTGAGGTCAGGACAGTTACAGGTCTTTCTTCAAGGCTAAGCCAACCTCAGGTATGCTTAGGAGATGCATGAGAATTGGAGCAGACTGAGGTAGTTCACGAGCATAGATCAGGGCTTGAAAAATGGGGTTAAGGTTGGTTTCAGAAATGTTTGCTTTCATTGTATAGTTAAAGCCATAAGAGTCCATTCAAACAGCATTGCTCTGATGCCTTCTCAGAATCATGGAGTTTTGTGCAGCTACTACATAAGATCAGGAGAGGGGGGAGTCCACTGCAGATTCAGCTCATGTAAGCTGTCTCCAGCTGTCACTAGAGGAACCAAAAAACAAGTCACCATCACAGGTATTGCCTGCTGCAATCAGATGATATGTAGTAACTAAAAGGGTTGCCGAGGATGAGAAAAGAACTGACTGCAACAGTCAATATTTAATAAGTGCATCCTGAGATTTTTCAGGATAATTTCCATATTTATACATACTATATTTTAATATGGCTGTGCTTGCCCATCTGTTACTTTTCTTAGCCTGCACTGTCTCTGGGCTTGAAAACTTTCTTTCCATTGTGTTCTGTTTCACAGGCATAGTATAATGACAATACAACTGCTTTGCTTCCTAGTTAATGAACAGTCTCTACATTTTTTTTTTTCCTTTCTTCAGGCAGGAGTATTAAAGCCTGGTTTTCAGCTATTAAAAATATTCAGTGATATTTATGACAGATTTTACACTTCTTCTTTCCTGCTGCACATAATCTTCAAGATCATTAAAGGGAAATTCTGAGATTTTCCATGCTCAGTGCTAATGTAGCACTTGTTTCATAATGAAGCTTGAAATGGTGGGTTTCTGCTCTGCACATGATTAATGTTAAAGTCCACATCCTTATCTGATAGGAAACACCAAGAGCTCCACAGAAGTAAATGAAGTTAGAGTAATTTGCATTGGTTGAGGATGTGGCCCTGTGTCTGGTTGACATTATCATGCCTGCTACAGTATAGGCACCAGCTGGGGTGCTGCTGTTGTGTTCATATGTGGGGTAGGAAGGGCCTCAGTGGGAGAGAATGAAAGTAGAGAATGGCCATTGCTTGCACAAGTTAGGAATGAGTTGTTTGAAGTATAATAATATTGAAATTAAAATGAAAATTCATCATAACACAGTGAAATACAACTGAAGGGACGTGAACTGAGTGAAGTTGCTCCATTTCATGTTACTCTAAAGGGATTAGTGCTCAGAACGGTTCCTTCAGTCCATGTCTCTGATTAGGGGTGGGAAACTTCTCCCATGCCCTGGGGTTTTCAGTCAAAACAAACTGCTTATGTGCTGTACCTCAAAGCTATATGGAGGCTCTAACTACTGCTGTTCAAAATGCCCTGTTTCTCAGGTGCAGCTAGCAGGAACCAGTTCTTCAGCAGCTGGGTTGGCTTTGCATTTGGATGAAAACTAAGAGGTTGCTTTTATTCTCTCTAGCTTTGAATATAGTTCTCTCTCCTCCTTTAAGGTGCCCTACTTCTTAAACATCGATGCTGTTAGCAGTGCTGTAGATATCTGTTTCTGGGCTTTTGTTTCACAACACTTGTGCCATAATATTCTCCACTGGAGAACTCTTGCTAGAGGCACTGTCTTCCCTGCAGCCCCAAGGAGAATGCATCATGTTTCTGTAATACAATGGGAACTTCTGGGATTGTCATTCTGTCCAGCATGACTGAAACATCGATAAAATATTGTGTTATTTTTTAATAGTTTACAACTATGTTCCTGTAGCTGAAGAAAGACATCTTATACAACAAAAGAAATAATGTTTGTACTCAAATTTTTCCCCTCCAAAAGTTTTTTCACTAGTGACATTCAGTAAAATAAAACCTGACAAATAGTTGATACATCTGCTGTTAAAATAAGAGGAAAACTCATACTGAATTGAATGAGGTCAGACTAGGGTTCCAAGGGAAGGTCAATACAATTTTTAGCTTCTCACTTCTTGCCTGATCTTGCAGTTACGCGGAAGCAAGTTGGCCAGCTGTGAGATGGCAATTCAAGAAGGATGGGTACATCTCAGATCCAACACTCCAGCTGTCTCAGGCTGTTCTGCTGTTTGTGCTCTTCAGCTCAGGGATAGGGAATTACAAATGTGTGCTGAAATAGAAGCCAGAGTTCAGGGTGAGGACAATAGTAAAAGAAAGCCTATTGGTATGGAAGAATTATAATAAATGGCATGAAAAAAGTATGGTCACTTCAAATTCTTGCCAAATGTGGCTTGTGATTATTGCTTTTCTTGGGAGAGAGAGAAGCTGGTCATCTCTTTAGAATTAAAAGTTTAGGATATGACATAGATGGCATGGGGAATTAGATGTGGGCCTCCTGTTAGCAAAACCATTCACCTTCATTCAGAGTTCTGAAAGTAAACCCTGTCTGCAACTGTTTTTTTCCTTCTCCTGAAGAACAGGCATAGATGCCTTGAAGAAGGAGAGTACGTTGCATGATTGGAAACTTTTGATGTAATTTTCAAACGCAGTTGTAAAACTGAATGATGACATGTAGGTATCCACACCCAAAATATTTACAAATCATACTGTGTGGGTGTCAAGTTTTTACAGTAGCAATAAAATATTGCTTAGCATTTCCTAGTAAATTATTAGGCCTCATTAATTATTATGAAAAAGAGAGGGAAATACAGAGGTTTAGCAGAACTAAGTGTAATTCATAAGCCCTTCTTTTTACTATGGACTTACAGGCAAAAGACTGTTCTGTAACATTCAAGCCCCTTCAACAGTCTTTGTCATCAGCATGTGTTTTTGGCAAATAGCTCCACTGAGGCCTGGCCAAGTGCTGATGACACTTTGAAGTCAACAGGAGCATAAGGTGGCAGTAAAACATAAAGTGGGACTCAAAACATCAGGTCCCAAAGCATTAGGTGAAATCTGGGTTCTCTCAGCCTTAAGTTTCCTTCTGTGTAAACTGTGGTGATCTCTTTTGTGAAGCTCTTTGACAGCTGCAGAAGAGAAGTGCTGTAAGAATACTTGCTTGCTATTATGTGTATCTTTAAAATAAACCTTAATGCTTCAGTGCTTTGCTGGGTTGGGGTGAACGTGTTTAGTACTGTGTGCTGAGGCAGTAGATTACATAGTCAGTGGTTTGTAATAAGAGCCTTATCAGTAATAAAACCCCTTCTGTCATTATCAGACGAGCAACAATCGTATTTTAAAATGGTTGCCAAATGTGTTTGTTTGAAGATGGTTGTTTCTAGCGTGGCTCAAACCATTGTGTGGCAAGTGTTCAATTGCTTCCCACTAAAGCCAACATTTATAGCTTGGAAAACTCTGTTAGATAAATGTCAGTTTCTGCCATAATTTGTGGAATCAATAGAAGCTGAGTCAAATAATCACAAACAGTAATGTGAAAATAAAATGATCTGTGTTATGGTTTTTAAGTAAATGATGATAAACTAATAAATGCCATTAGCTGCTGCCATTACTTTGTTGAATTTAGCTGATGTTACTGTGTTGACTTTAAAAGCTATCAGCTTAACTATATAAATCCATTTGACATGTCTTTATTCAGATAAAACTTTAATACTGCAAGTGTAGCAAATTAGATGCAAATGCTCTTTTTATTTTAAGTATATTTAAAGCTGCCTTTTCAATGCAAATTTTACAGGAAATCTCAACAAGCTAGGACAGACATCTTAGCTGTCAGCATGCAGCACTTTCATTTCGGTCTCAGGCATGGGAGCTGCGTTTTGTCCCTGCAGACTGAGATAATTAAAACTACAGAGAGATGGCTTTAAATATACATGATACACAGTTACTTAAATTGTGAGATAATGCATAAATTCAGCCCTTTACATTTTCGGTAGCACAATACTGACCAGATAATGTAGCAGAGTGGATTGTAGAGGGGGGGAAAAAAAAAAAAAAGTCTTGTGTAAACAGTTTAATATTTTTATGCTTTTCTCTTGAGTTACTGTGGAGAGACAGAAATACCATTCAAAACCTGGGTTGTGAATGCCCTCGTTAAAAAGATACTAATACCATCAACTTTTTTGTTTTTGTTTTTTTTTTAATACTTTGACTGCTTTGTTTTCAAGCAGTCCATAACCTCTTTGGAATACATATCTATTTCAGCTTTCATTTACTGAGCCCCCTGAATGAGTTTATCCAAACAATGTGAATTTACTTAGATCTTTTTAAAATCCCACATCTCTTGTGGTTGATAAAGCTGACTTTAGCTAAGAAGAGTTGGATCAGGGTGATTTAAATTTCACAGTGAAAATGATAAGAGCTTTACTAGAAATAATAAGCACATTCAAATACTGTCATGGGCAAACAGTTGAATGTGCAGTGAGAAATTTGGCAAGGCTTTTTTTTCAGTGATGATTTAATGAAGTAATGGATAGCAAAACAGGAAAAAAAGAGGTAAACTTGTGTTAATTCCATATAAGTAGTTTTACAAAGCATTATTAATTTAAAAGCTGCATTAATACTCTAATAACTTTTAAAATGTCACGCTGCTTAAAAGCAACAAAAACCCCAAACCAACCCACCAGCTAGGGAAGAAGAGGAGTCTGTTTTGGCAGTTCTGTACAAACTGGCTGAGTGATACCCTATTATTGTCATGAACCGCATGTCAGTTTGTTGAGCCTGAGGATAACTTGTGTTCCAGGGAAAGAAAGAGAAGAAGAAGAAGAAAAAAAATCCACTTAAGCTCCAGGGCAAACAATAATGGTCCACAGTTTAAAATCGTTTTGAGCATTTGCTTGTCCATTTATACAAAACAGAACCTCACCTTTCTCATTGAAATTGGGTGGGGAATCTGCACAGCCCCTCTTGCAAAGGAAGGCTTGTCTGGAGCTGCTACATTTGCAGGATCAAAAGGTTCAAATCTATGAATCCAGATGTGCCTTTGAGTGATACGGCCAGCAGGGTTATTGAATAGGGCGGGCGGGGGGGGAGAGGGAGGGGCGGCATGGTTTGCAGCAGAAGGCAAGATTATTTTTGAGGCAGTCGATCAGAGGCTTTATAGCCTCGTGAACAGGGTTTCTGTACGGCTTGGAGCTGGCATCCAGAATTAGTGAGGTCTGAGCAGTCAGGCATCTGGAAAAAGAATAAATCTACTGTGTATGGCACTTTCAAGAAGGGGCGAGAGAGAAGAAAAGGAAAGAAACATCACTGCATTGCCAAAGGGCTGAGGTTAAGAATCCCTCTGTGCAATTTAACAGTGTTTAATTCCTACATTTTAATGCCTCGCAGGCCATTGTGTCAGTCTGCTTTAGCTCCTTCAAGGAGCCATCTCAGCGCTGCCAAGTGGATTAGCTCTCCGAGGGGCTGTCGGCTCCCCCTGCTCGTGGATCGCATCCATCACCTCCTCCTGCGCGTGCTCGCCGCTGCCCTCCCACTCCCGGTACCGTATCGCTCCTCCCCCAAATTTGGGCTTTCTCCCTGTGAGCACCAAACGCCGCAGCGGCTAATGCCATCGCCTGACAGGCTCTAAGTGGGATAAGCTTTGTTTTTCGCAGGTGCCCCTATGCTCTCTCTTTTCTTTCCGCCCCCGCCCCTTTCCTTAAGGAAGGTGGTAAGAACCTAACAAAAAGCTTCCTGCCTTCAGCGCAGGGGAGAAGCGTCCCTAGCAGACAAGGAGGGATCAGTATTCCTGCCCAACCTTCCTGCTTGCAGTTCCAGTTAGTAATTATATAGCTGTTATAAACCCATGAATATCGGATGTAAGGAAAAACTAATCTCTTCAAAACAGCTTATTTCCATAGTTAATGAGCAGAGAACTACAACTGACTTTGCCACTGACAACTTCTTTGTGTTTAATAAACAGATTTTGTGGGAATAAAATGATTCTAAGGTTTAAAAAAAGGAAAAAAAAAGGAGCTAGATTTCCCCCTATCTCACAAATTTTCTGCATTTAGCACATTACTGGACAAGTATGTCCTTTAAAACCCAGAGATTAATGAGGCATTTTACAAGTCTAATACATTTAAAATTTTAACACTGAAGTTAGCATCTATAATTGTACAATTATACGTTCGTTTAAATTTCTTAAAGTTAACTAATCACAGGTGACTAGAACTGTGTGAAGAGGCAGAATTTATGTTTCTCCTGCTCTAGAAGTACTAAATCATACAGGAATTGAAATTGTTTTCCTTATGACAGATAGCTCAGGCAAGATTAGTCAGTCACTGTTTCAGATATAATGCTTTTTTTATTACACATACTTTATGTGGGGTTTTTATGTTTGTAACTTATATTTCTGCATACAGCAAATTAACTATTGTGTAATGCAAGAACTCAAAGAATATCATTACTCCTTGCTATCCCGCAGTTTTGAGCAGCTGGTGAAATATATACCAATCATCCAGCAGCTAGCTTCATGTTAACATGTATAACAAAGCCTGGACAATTCCTGTTTGACAGAACTTTACCGTGTCGTAATAAATAAGCCTGAATTATTGATGGTGATAACTGTGATAACTGCTAATATTATTGTGACCTCAATTAAGTGTTTGGTGGTGGTTGTTTTTTTTCTAGACACATTAGCAACAAAAAGGTCTTCTCTTTGCTCATTGCTTTTTTTTTTGTTGTTGTTTTTTTTTTGTTTTTTTCCAAGTTCCACTTTACATTAAAATCGAATTGATCAACCCTATTTGCCATTTCGCTGTGAGTGGATAACCATAATGGGTAATCTATCAGCATGGTGCTCCCCTTAAAGCTATTAACACCTTTTGTTGTTTTACTCAAGTTTCTAAACGTGCTGAGAGGTTCAAAAAGGCAAACCCTACAATCTGTTAGGATTGCACAGAGCTGTGACTTGTGGCACTCTTTTAATTACCATACATTTTTTTAAACTCTGCGGTTAAATACTGATATTTCTGACACTAAGTAAGTCTTTATTTACTTATGAAGCTGTGAGACAGCTAAATTAAAGCTGATTAGCAAGATGGTAGCTCTGCTGCTTGCAGCTGAGGTAAGTTTAGCTGCAGCATGGTATCTCCCCACAGCTCGCTGCTTGACTCTTAGTCACTGGGGCTGAGATCACTCAGCAGCAAGGCAAATAAAGGGAGCTTAGAGTTTTCTGCCCTTTGGCAAATTGGCAAATTGCGTTAGTTAGATGGATATGTGTGTACAGCATAGAGCAGTCTGTTTGTTTGTGAGAGAGCTTTTGTAAAAGGCAGAGGGAGATAATTTCTAGGGACAGGCTATGTAGCGAGAATGCTTGGGGAGTTGTGGAATTACACTCATTAAAAAGTGAGGAGCTAATGAAATAATCAGCAGAAGAGTGAATAAACTGGAGAATATAAATATGGACTGGAAGGATGGATCTCTTTTGAATCTCTGCTGGTGATTTCTGCCCTTCTGGAACCATTCTTCAGATTTGAGAATCTGAATTTCTGAAATTTGTCTGGTTAATACTTATATGGTGTTGAATGGCAAAAGATAGAAGGAATTCCTTGTTTACCCGCTCACATCAAGCCCAGGCTAAAAGCCCTGTTTGTATAATTCTCCTGCAATGGCCGGGTGAAAGTAGGTGGCACCTGTGTTTACCACCACAGGCCACTACCTGGTAGTAGTCTTGGTGACAATCACAATAGAAAAGCTTGGATATAATATGCTGGGAAGTTTTGTATCCCTTTATTCCCTCATATGTTCATGGGTTGTTATTTGGGCTTGTGGGTTTGGTTGTTTTTTTTTTTTGTTTGTTTGTTTGGTTTTTTTTTTTTGTTTTTTTTTTTTTTTTTTTTTTTTTTTTTTTGTTGGTTTCTGTGTGGGTTTGTTTGTTGGTTTTGTTTTGGGGTTTTTTGGTTTTTGGGGTTTTTTTTGGTGGTGGTGTGGCTTGTTCTTGGCTTTTTAAATCTTTAATCCTCTCTGTTGAATGATACTTCTAGTAACATTGTTGAGAGTGTCCTACTTGTGGAGAAGCAGAAACTCAGCTGAATACTTGCCCCTCCATGGCTTCTACTATGGGAGGGAGCTGCTGTCATGGATCGGAGGCTTCTCTTCCACTGTGCGTTCAGGAGAAATTGGAGCACCCTGGTGAGAACTTTTCTGAGGTTTGCATGGTGCATGTAGACTTGGTGAGAGAGCAGTTTATTTTACTTAAGGGGAAAGGGGGAAGGTGTCTGCCTAGCAATCAAAGCACAGGCTTGAGACCATGAAGTCTGTTGCCTGGCATTTCATGTGAGAAAGACTTGTGAGTTAATTCACAATTATTCTTACATCAAATTCTTTTAATTGCAAAGTACCACGAGTAAAGACAAGGATCCCATTTCGTTGCTGGCACAAGGAAAGTCCGTATCACAGATTTAAACCAGGTTACACCTTTTGTGATGTTAATGCCAGCAGTGGTTTGGGCCCTTTCATTTCACCTTCTATAGTGAGCCAAAAGCAGAGTGAAATGAAGAAATATTTGTGTTGGCTTCAAAACCAGATTGAAGATAAATTGCTGTTAAGCTCTATTTCTGTCTAGCTGTTGATACATGTAATATGGCAAATTAATTAAAAGCTTATAGTCACAATATGTAGGGATTTCAGTTGTTTTAAAGTGGTAGTTAGTCTTTCAGCAACTAGAGGATACACACGACTGAGTTATTCTAGTAAATCAGTGCTTCCAGAAGTGTATGTTTGAAGTCATTTGCCATGCTTCCAGTTACATCATGTCAATCACCTTTCATGCATTTTATCTTGTGCTGAACAAATGAGAATTGTGCTCTACCCATTTTATGAGTGTCCTGCAAAGCATGGTAGAAGTGGGCTGATGACAGCTCATCCATCTCGCTGTATTTGAAAGGGATTCTCCTACTGGACATCATGCAGAGAAGCATTTTTTGACGACCACCCACCTAGTAGCAGTCTCCCTTCAGGAGCGGTTGCATTTTCCTTAGGCGTTTCTTGAGGGGTGGGGGGTAAACATGCATCTGCAAACAGCAGATTTCTTAATGGTACATACTGATGTTGACTTTACTGGTGCTTCAGCTGCTGTTGTCTCTAATATAGACTGTCGCTCATATGTCAGCTGGAAACAAAAATCAATAAGCAATGAGAAAGGGAGTAAGGCGGAAATGAAGAAACAAAACAATGAGCAAGAATTTGGTATCTTCCCTCATACACTTTGTTCAGATGATGCATGTGACTTTTGCCATTCCATAAGATCTGCAGATCATCTCTACAGCCTCTTGTTCATGTGAATTGGAACTCTTCCCATCTTGTGATGGAGGAAACTAAGGCAGTGTCCAAGGCAACATTGAGGCAATGTGCTCAAGAGCAGTCAGACTCTGGTTCACACCACTCCAGTTCTTAGTTCCCGAATTGCCTGTGTCCTGGCTGCCCAGATCTGTGCGTTTGTGTGACATTTAGTAAACAAATTTAAGGAAGAAAAGTGTCATTGAGAAAGTAATGCAGATTTTTTTTTTAGGACTGATGTTGTGTGATTTATTTTGTGAAGTGAACACTTCCACTCCTGTGGGCTGCTAAATCCTGCAGGCCACGGCTCCTGGCAGCTGCAACTGCAGCAGTTGAATGGCTCAGCTGCCGACTGCATCGCAGGCGAGCGGTGTCCTGTGCCTGTGGGAGAGGTGTGAGACTGGAAGCAGTGCATTTAGGGTGACAAACAGTGCCGATAGCGCGGTCATAAGGTACAGGCTGGGGAAATCGTTAGTGAGAGCACCGAAGCGGCCACATCTGTGATTGAATGATCAGTTTCTTAGTCCCTACTGCTGTGTTTACTGCTCCTTAATGTGCTATTGTTTACTCACAATTAAACTCTTTACCATTAATTTAGCTCTCAGCCACGGAATTGGTCACACAGACCCAGCTCCCAGGCAGATGTGTTCTGCACACTGCTTTAGGCAGGGCTTTCGTTCGGCAGCTCCACCGTGCAGCCCGCATCCTGGAGACCGGCCGCGCTCCGAGTTACTCCGACCGGTCCCGGAGTCACTCCGCTCCCTGCCCCGTTCCCGGAGCCGCTCCCCGCCCGGCCACCGACGCAGGGCAGAGCTGCGGCGTGGGAAGCGTAGATTCTTGTCAGCCTAAATTTCACACCGGAGATAAGAAACGGTTGAGATCCAGGCGCTCCTTGGTGGAGATAAACACATTTCCCCCATTAATTAAAAAGTATCTGTAAATTTAAAAGGAGGTGGTGGCTATAATAAGTTTTGAAGTGGTGACAAATGTCAACAGCAAAAGGCCCGAGATAAGACGCTATCAGATCCGCATGGGGCGATGTGTGTCTTCACCCTGAGTGAGCTGGAGCACTGCACCCTTCAGTGTATGTAGCTGACACCAAACCACTTCAGTCACCCCATAACAGGGGATTTCAGGAACACGGAGAGAGAGCCCTACTGGAATAGGGTGTGTTTTGGGAGCTTTAGGTGATTTGGAATATTTGTTTTTCTCTTAAACTTCCCTTTTGATGTGTGTTGATGTCTGATATATCTATTCCAAAAGTGAAACCCAAGTGATGTCCATCTGAAATATATGTGTAAATTTGCTTTTAAACGTTCTTCATCCTTCTCCTTTACCTCTTCACTAGTCATCTCAGGGACACTGCAGGCAACTATGGGAAGTATCTAACCTGTTCTGTGAGGTACGAGGTCGGTTGGGTGCGATGATCTCCCTTCCAGATCCTGCCATTCAGGGTACACTCTGCTTTTGTGAGGCAGAATTGGAAAAGAAGGCAAACCCAAAATTAAAACAAACAAACAGTATATGTTTAGGATTCTCAAATTCCTCTTGAAATTGATCGTGTTCAATGGCTGTTCATAATAACTTTGTTTTAATTTTGCTTAGATTTGCTCCAGTTAAATACTCATTATCCAGTATATTGTTATAAGATATAATTTTTAACTTTAAACAGTAATATAGTAATTACTTCAGTTATTTAAAATAGAGCTGTGTGAATTATTCAGAGCAAACAATTTATTTGATAACTTTCCTTTGGTGATTGCTGCATATCTACAACCTTGATCGAACTTATTTAGATTTATTACTAGACAAATGCATTTTGGATGTTTTTCTCACTAAATTGAGCTTAATTTTGAAACTTAGATATGGAATGTAGGTGGCTTATTATGGACTGTCCAAATAAATCAAAAGATACTATGCCTGTTTATGTAAGGCAAGCCTTGTAAGTACTGTGCAAATTTAAAGTCTGGTTCCAGCAAGTGGTTGTGTTGTACCAATTCGCCTTTTAGATTCTTCTGTTGTGAAAAAAGGTGAAATCTAATAATTGTTTAGGAAGCAAACACAAGAGTCGTAGAACAACTGAAGTGATTCTATTTAAAAATTTAATGTAAGAATTAGTGAAATTTTATTTAATTTTGCACTGACCTTTAATTGGTTTCAATTAAGAGGAAAAAAAAAATTGAATGTGACAAGGAAACTGCAAGGTGCTTACTTTCCTGTCCTGGTACTGGGAGGCATGTGTTGTTGATGCTGTGAAAGTTGTCTTTCTATTCACTTTTCCAAGACCTGGAATGAAGGGCAGAGCAATTGTCTTGTACACTGTGTTAGCTTAGTAAACACTAGACTAGACTGTGGTTTAAAGAAAGCTAATTTTAGTTTCCACGTGGCTCCTAAAATGCTCTTTGGCCTATTGCAGATCCTCAGGAGTTGTATTTGGTTTGAAAATACTACTTCTCTATTCCGAAGTCTGTTCAAAGATGTTCCACTGAAATAGTAGGTGCTTAGATATTTCCTGCCCATCTTCCTGTTTCTTCCTATCATACTCAATCATTTTGTTTTATTATGGCCTCAAGTTGTGCCAGGGGGTGTTTAGGTTGGATATTAGGAAAAATTTCTTTACTGAATGAGTGGTCAAACACTGAAACAAGCTGCCCAGAGAGTTAGTGAAGTCACTATTCCTGGAGGTGCTCAGAAAACGTGGCACTTCAGGACATGGTTTAGCAGTCATGGTAGTGTTGAGCTGACAGTTGGACTCAAAGATCTTACAGGCCTTTTCCAGTTTTAATGATTCCATGACCTTTTTTACAAACTTATGATCAGTCATCTAAATGCAGTGATGCTGTTAACTTTACCTGCACTATTTTTGTGTGTGTTCTTTGGTGGTACTTGCCCTTGTATGTGCCAGTGCAGTATTTTGAGTTTATTTTATTTTAAGACTCTGTGTGATTTAACAACCCAAGTGACATTTTTATTTTTCAAAGTAACTTTTGAACCAGGCAGTTGGTGAGGGTCAGTACCTGAAACACCAGGCTCGCTGAAGCCAGCCCAGGGAGCAAAGCCAGAGCATCAGGTTCAGCTTTGGAGGAGATGAAGCGTGCTCAGCCAGCTGCCGGCTCTAGGTGCCGGCTCCAGGCATGGCCACAGAAAGCGACAGGAGTTGTCCACAGTGGGATGCGAGACGCAAAGGTCTGGCAGTACTGCGAAAGAATTAGGGGACATTAATCTTTTTGAAATGCCCTTGCTAGTTCTTGTAGTTTTGTTTTGTGAGCCCGGGTTTCTCCTTCCTTGTAGCCTACACATTATATAAGGTATTGTAAGGGGGGTTACACCTGCAGTTTTAAATGACTAACACAAATGTTATAGTGGTCACCATCAGTCAAAGGAAAAGTTCAAAGTTCAAAGGTCAGCCCTTTGTAACTGTTGAGGAAGAGCTATCGGATAATAGCTTGTTAATGTTATTTACCTCATTCAGCTGAAAAACTTTCCGTTGAACTCTGTTGTGTCAAGACATTTACGTGGGCTATTCTGGACATTGTCATTTGAATAGGGGTTAAATTATTCTGTTTTGTCATTAAGTGATCCTTGATTGGCAATCCACTACACAATGGGTGATCATTAGGGGAAGGCTATAAAACTGTTACACCATTTAAGAGTGAATGGTGAATGAAGCCAGATATCTCCATGACCTATTTCTCCCGCTAGACTACAGCTGCTTCAGGATCAATTTAAAGCAGAAATGTTTAGAGACTTGGAACAATTTGAAAATATTTACACTGAAGCGAAGAGTGGCTAAATCTGCTGATAGTCACCTAAAGGACGTCTGGTATTGCCAGGTCTCTTGGTGCTATTGTACCAATGTGCCCTATTTAAAACCCAGGCTCTTTGAGGACTGAGACTGGATCAGAACCTTAGTCTTAAAATAAAAGTGAACCATGGTGTGTTAGTTTAAGAGAAAATAAGGCAAAAGCCCAAGTAAAATGAAATGCAACTTGCTAAATGAAATTTGCACTGCTCTAAGGTTTATGATAGGCCAGAGGCAAGATTGTACGTAGGTAATTCCATAGGCAGTGATTCTGCTGTGGTTAGACCTGTCTAGTTAAGGCTGCTGGGCTCCCCTCCGCTGTCCCCAGTGTAGCGCTGGTCCTGTCTTCTGTCTGACCCCATGCTAAGACATTTCAATCCATTGGAGAAGCAGGGGCACAAGCACATGGTGTAGACAGGACAACTCTCTGGTCCTGACTTGGATCAATTAAGACATCATGGAAAAACCCTATGAGGAAGTTCTCACCCTATAGCTAATTGACAGCTTCCACCCGGCTTTACCTGACTTTGCCATCCTTAGTTTTTGCAGTCAGGACACTCTAGGTGACTCCTGGGAACTGGTTTGTCTAACATTTGTCCAGCTAGTTCTAGCCATGCTCTTGGGAACAGCGATTTTTCCATGTCTCAAAAGCCACTAAAACTGTGGAGCTAATTAGCTGCTTAGTGATTTGTCATTTCTTCTCTATATTCCAATTACTAGTGAAGCTCACCTTAGTTGGGAAAGAACATGCTCTATGGCCTGCAAAGAAACTTACTTCTTCAACTACAGTTAAAGATATGTTGCTGCAAGCTGTGCAAGTGGGCTACAAACAGCCCACTGTCACCTGGGGAGTCTGTGAACTGAGACATGTTCTGTCTGTGTTTTCCCATACCCCCAGATGCATGGTTAGACACCAAGTCTGCAAACATTCACTCTTGTGCTTGACTTGGAAGGATCCATTGTCTTTCAGGGCCTTTGGAGAGTATCACGGTGACAAGTGTATGAGATCAGATGTTATGCTGTAAATCTGCCTTTAAAAGGGGGAAAAAAAAGAAAACAAATAGGAAAACATCCAAGTTTCTACATTGAAGTTCCAGCACAGCAATAGTCAAAGATGTTTTGAATAGCAATAGACAAAGGTGTTTTAATAGATTCCATGTATTTTCCAGCATCTGAATTTCTCTTTAAACTTGTACTAGTTAAATGTTACTCAGTTGCCCTTTTAGAAAACAACAATTTGACTTTTTTTCCCTCTTTGTATTCTGACAAATATTGGTCTTGATGAGTGTTAAGGGACTAAAACCGCTAAACATCAAAGTGCTCATTATCAACCAGCCAGCTGCACTCCTCGCTGCACCTCCTCATCATACACAAACCTGATCTTTTCTGTGGGGACCGCCTCCCCCCCCCGGAGACACAGAACAAGTTCTTCTCTATGCTAACAGTGCACAACATTGTCAAATGATGTGTAATGATTTTATAATGTGAACTAATGCCACTAGGGACTGAACTGAGACTTCTGATTTCATTACACTCACTGCTGAGACTGGTTTGGAATATGAATTTGGGGCAAAGATAAAAGGCTACATTCATGTCCTTTAGCCTTCAACCCTTGACCAGTTTTGTTTGGCATAGATCCAGGAAAGGATCCTGTCCCAGGTATCTCAGGGAAAAAAATTGTGTTTTATGTGATTTATGTATGTTGCTATAAAACACCAGGAGTGCAAATAAGTACCTTTTACAGAGTAAATATCTGTGCCGTGATTGAAATCTTGGTATGAGTCAGGAGAAGCTTCCCTGCTGCGTCAGATTCAGGCCTTTACTGGCCAAGCCAACGTTCCCAAAAGCTACTGTGCTGAGATCAGTCTGTGGAGTGCTCACGTTGCAATGGTTAGAGGTGAGATTTTCTTTCTGATTGTTTGTAATTACAATAAATTCACTCGTTAACCTTTAATTTAGAGATATCTCTGGTAATGTAAAGCAGTTATACAAAATATATGTGTATACCATGTAATAAATTTATGGTCTGTTGAGCTCAATCAATGTCCTTATACAATGGCAAAAATGTAACCACATTGGCAAGTAGTGTTCCTTTACTTATTACCATCTGTGTTACCATGAAGCCCAAGATACATGTTTGATTTAAGTGATTTCCTCTATGTCCTAGAAGACTGTGAAAAATAGAAAGAATGCCACAGCACTTTTCCCTAAAGGAACAATATGAGAATTAGCTTCTGTCTGCATTCCGATGTACGGAAAAAAACCCCAGGCTTTCAGTCAGATTTGCCTCTATTCTAAGTGTGTCTGGTTCTATTGTTTTCAAGACATTTGTATCAACAGAAAATGTAGGCCATGCTAGTGACAACAGGGAGATGAACACCCTGAATCTAGCTAATTTTCAAATGTAATCTACCTGCTAATGTGTGATGTGGGAACTAAGTGTCTTTTATATACTCTTAAAGCACTTCAGATGCAGGGGAAATAGAAACTAATCTGCCTTCAAAGGTAATTATATTGGGAATTACACTACTTCAAACAGTAAACTGCATTCAACACCCTGTCCCTTTTTTTTTCCAGCACTGTATCATTGCTACTATTTTAGATACAAGTAAGAGTTAAACCAAAGCAAATTAAATTCATTATGTGAAATGCAAAGGAGAATCCTTTCAAAGGTATAAAAACATCTAAAATATAAGGGATGATTAAGTTTGTTTCCTCTTGTGCTTATACATACTGGTCAAATGATTTGCTTTCATCATCTAATATATTTAAACTATCTTAGTTGTTGGGGTCACAACCACTGTGAGATGGGAGGAAAGACAATACTAATCAAAAGTAAACCATGCCACTTTTTTTCTCTGGTGCCGCTAATCTTAATTGAATCAATCTCAAGGCATATGTTGACAGTGAAAGATTGCTCAAACCTGGGAGGCCAAGCTGGACAGAGCTTCCAGAATAAATAAATTAAAAAAAAAAATCTTCCTTAATCATTTTGTTCATTCACTCCCATTTGCTTCCATTCTTCAATGTCTTAGAAGATGTACCCCACGCAACCTTCTTCTTCAGCAATCATTTCCAAGTGTTTCTCCCAATATACTCATGGGGTTTTGAAGAAACTAATTTGCTGGAGATGAATACGGCAGAAATACTTTTTTTTTTTCTTATTTATCTTTAAAAAATTAACTACTTTTTTTTTTAATAAAATTGAGCATTTTGTGGAAAAGAATAGCATTTTGAATGAGTTTTAGCAGGATGGAGTTAATTTTTGTAGCTGAAATACTTCCTGTTAATATTAGGTAAATCTTACTTGGATCAGGATGGAGTTGAAGAGTAGTTTGCAACCCATTCATGGATTCACAGGAGGCCTAGTCCTGTAAAAATAAGGCAGAGGGGTGAAAAAACTTTAAAGTTGGTGGAAAACCAAGAGAACTTCATGGCCTCTGGATCAAGTACCCTGCAAATATATGTGAAGATCCCACTATGGCATAATAGTAATTAATAATTAATAACATTCTTTCAGGCTAACATTTCCTTCAGGATTTTACCAAGGTCAGTAATGTGAGAAGTTCCCTGTCAACTCTTATTTTGTTAAAAACAATGTTGCTAATAAACAAGCAAGCTATAAATGCACATGTATGTACCTCCTTCCCCAGTTCCCCAGCACTTTATACACACTGCATTATATATTTGTCAGTATTACAAAATTACTGAAATTTTTTAACAGGATGGAAGGCAGTACTTCATGTATGAGCTGTTATTTCTGTTCTGTATCTGCAAATGTTTGTGTTTTGCTGGATTATGAGTGTGAAAATCTGAAAGACCTTAAAATGATAGAGGGATCCATGCAGAATCATGAACGTAAAGGCTATGCTGAAGTCTGTCTAAAGATAAGGCTGGATTAGGTTTATTTTTTTCTAACAAATAATTTTGATTAAATAATATCAGTAAGTGTGAAATATAAGGAGAAAGGTTTTGATGAACATCAGTGTATTTGTATTTTATGTAATCCATTTTGGGTCTATATTATTTAAAACATTGCAATATTCTGCATTAACAAGGCTCATTGTATGCAACCAAATGGTATTTGATTATGAAAAGCAGATTTACTGGTGATGTGCAATAAATTCTCTAATATAGTAGCAGAACCTTACCAGAGATGCAGTGGTTTGTGCTGAGCATAGATTGTCTGTGCTAAACTTAAGTAGAACAGTGCATATATAACACTCACTTGTTTTCCCAGTAGATTTATTCTGTTTATAAAGCAACTGCATTTTATTATTCCATTTGATTTGGGTATGTGCAGACAGTTACTCTTTTAAGAGAGATACGGTCTTAAGTCATTCCTCAGGGACCAATTGTGTTGTATAACTTGAACTCCTCCCCAAAGCAAGGAAGTCACATTTAACTTCTTACTGTGGCATGTAAAAAAACAAATCAAATCTAGTTCTCAGAAATGCAAACCCCTTTGTTTCAGTAGCCTAAGCCAGTGCCACTTGAAAATTACCCAAGAAATTAAATAGGACACCTCCAAACCTTTCAAATGACAAATAAATTGGTTTGAAGCAGGGGTGAAACAACATAATATTTGGTAAAGTCTCTTCCCCAAGCCTATACTCTTTTTAAAAGTGCTGTCTTGTTTTATTTTGATGAGTATCTTTGCAGCAGAATAACGTTTTACAAATCAGTGATGGTGAATGTTCACATTATTGAGGGCAATAAATCCACATGCACATAGTTTTGTATTATAGAGATCATTTAAGTGAGTGTAATTTTAACATTTTGGTGACAGTTTTAGGATCCTACCAAGCAGGGATAAAACTAGTAGTTATACTATGTGATAATTCTGCCTTTCATTATAATGCAGATTTCTCCATAGTAAATCAGGCAGAGATGCAAGCTTACCCCGGGCAAAATTCATTCATTATGCATGTATGTTATTCCTAAAATTATTGATAATACTTTTCATAATAATTATTGCCCATGTGTTAACATCTGCAGCTATATTAGTATTGGAGATATGCTTAGTAGTGTCAAATATTTCTTGGATAAGAAATACAGTTTCAGATCCTCCTCTAGTTTGTTTAAGTTGAAAGGTCTCCTCAGTTATAACTCGGTATGTCCACAATACTGTTAAGTTGTGTTTAACAAAAACATTAGAAAGGGGGTAGTGGATGGCCTGTGCATTGCTGCAGTTCAAGACATGGCCCCAAAACCTTTGTGTTTTGTAAGGAAACTCAGAACTGATGCTGCTGGAGCTGATTACGTTTCATGAGTGTAAACTTCGTACCAGGCGTGTCATCTTCCTTTATCCAATATGCGAATACATCAGCTGCTCAGAAGAGTCAGTGGCAGAAGCCCTTGTCAGCTGGGAATTGCAGCAAGTGACAAGATGGGCTTTGCTGGCAGAGATGCTCATTTTCAGCGCAGGAATTTGGGGTCCAGACTATAATTTTAGTGGTGTCTTAGGTAGTTCTGAGGACCTGAGCAAAGCAGTGACAATTCTTCAATATGTTTCCTCACCTGTTCTTTGTTTGCCTTCCTCTTGAGATCATTTTGGTCTTAAAGACCAAACTATACTGTAAGTTGACAATATTCAGGTGGACCACACCATTTCTTTTGCCAGATGTTGCATATGGGATGATATAATCACCTCACTTCACTAACTGCCATATGAAGCCTGGCCACAAGAGAAGCAACTCAACAGCACAAGAGGCAGTACAGCATAGGAAGAGGTTTTTATTTGTCAGTGAGACTGTATATAGTTCAGGGCATTTCTTGCATTCTGACAAGGCATTGTCTCTGTGGTGTTTGAAGGGTGGTCAGTTGAGTCATCTGCTGGGCTTTTGAGGTGCTGTTGTGACACATGCTGACACTTTCCCTCTCACCAACAGTGTACTTATGGCAGAAAACTTGTTGAGCTAGAGGGAATTGTTCCCAAGGTCAGCTCTGCCCTGTTAACATGAGCTGGACCTGGCAGAAGGAGTGATGGCAGCTGAACTAAATCTCTGTTCCCTGGGTGAGCACATGGGAGAGAGGAAAGTCTCTCTGTTGCCTCTCTTCCCAAGCAGACTCACATAGAGGGTAGGTACAGTTCATCACTAAATCTCTGTATCAGCGAGTTTATTGTTTAATGAAGAGATAAAGTATTGTGTTTGGATTAGAATATGTGATGGTTTCTCCATTCTTCTCTCTTGGCCTACTTACCTGTACAGCATTATGGTTGGGTTGTTTTTTTTTTTTTTTTTTTTTTTTTTTTTTTTTTTTTTATGTGCTATTGTTTCCACTGGAGTCCAGCATTCTCTGCTCTGATAGTACAGGTTTTTGTTATCTTGGAGGTCATGTGTGAATCAGTGTCAGGAAGCAGTCCTCAGCTGATGTTCTAGAAGTGTTATTTAAAACCTTGAGGACAAGCCACCAAAAGCATCAGCGTAAGTTGTATTGGCTCATTTGTGCTTAGAGAGCAAAAATCAGCATTGAGCTGTAGAAAGAGGTGTGCAGTGCAGTAGCAGGTGGGACTAAGGGAGCTGCACATCACCTTTATTCTCCTGGGAGCCAGTAGTCATTCCAGTTCCAACATGTGTGTACTCTACAAGATGTCTTTATCTTCTCAGCATGCTGTACTTTTGCCTGGATTCATCTCAATTTCAAGGACTTTCTGTGACCACAGAGACATCATAAGGCAACAAAGTTCCCCCTGTAAGGAGCTAGCTGATAGTTTACATCTAAGTCTCTTTTCTTAACCTGCTTTCTTGCCTCCTAGTCAGGGATGTGATAGTAATGAGACAAAGAAAAGGAGCTGACAGAGTGGCAAGAAGAGACATTTCCTCTCTTTGGCTGAATGGCTTCTATACATCCTACACTTTGGAAGAGAAAAGTAAAGCATGTGAGTGGAAGTGAAAGTCATCCCTCAGCAAGTCCCTGTGCTTCCTGTATCTTCCATCTATATTTAATGAGACACCAAACAGCTGTTGTAAGAACAAGCAGAACTAGGAAAAGGTCTTGTGTTCATTAGACATTTTGTTATCTTCTAACTGTAAGAAGTGCTTTCTTTGGGGAGTAACTTCAGAGACTTGGATTTTCATGGTTCACTAACTGTAATAAATAAATCTGAATAAATCCAAACTTCAATGCCAAGGACTGAATCAAACCCACTTATTTCTATGCTGAAAATATCCTGGCATTAAAAGGCTTAGCATCTTGGGTTGTTCTGTTTAACAATGAGGTGGAAAACAGTGCAGATAACTGTAGTAGTAACTAAAAAAAAACCAAAAAACTAGAACTCCTCTGTAGCTTCCCTTAAGGAGATAGTTTGAAGTTGCATGCTCAGACTTTTTCTTCGCATGACTAATCCACTCTCCTGTGACCTATCTTTAGTTTGATATTGAATCAGGAACAAGAACTGTAGGTTCAGCTGACCCCAAACATTTAGTTGCATTAATCACAAGGTGTTTTTGGGCTCTGAGCATACTGAATGAAAGACACTTTTTCTGCCAGGCATTGATCAAACAGTCTACAGGTATCAGTACATCGAGGCACATTAATCATCTGGTGCATTATCAGTTCCACCAGGAGAATATGTAAATGTGATCCCTGTCAATGATAAGAGAAAGCAGAATTTATTTTTAAAAGTGGTCCATCTGGAGCTGTTGATATAATCTTACCTAAGACAATAGGTTGTAAAGATACATTTTAGTGGGGCTGCCAATGGACATAAAGAACAAGCAAATTAAAGCTATCACAAAAAAAACCCAAAATTGTTGTGGCTGCACTTCACTCATTTGTGGGAATTGCTGTTCCACAACGTTGTGGAGGAGACTTTTTCTGCTTAATAATCAGTGCAGTTTTATGAAACCTCCTATAATTGTTCTGTAACCACAAAACCTTTGTTCAAGAATGATGCTATTCTATTCTCTGCTTCAGTGCTTTTGCCCTAGAATGCGCCCGTGGTATACTTGCCTTGTGGCTAAGGATGTGATGCTCATACTTACCGTGAAACTCTGAGGCAATGGCTCACCTTTGCAGATGGCTCGCCTTCACTCATATTAATGGGGCTGCCTAACTGGGGGATGCAACATGCATCTTGCTGAAAGCAGTTTTGCATAAACCCTCTTTTATCATTGATCAATGTATTTGTTCACAAGGCTTTTAGATTTATTTTTCTTTCTTTCTTGCTCACTTGCCTTTCTTTTTTTTTTTTTAGTCTTCTATCTTTCTCTCTTTCTCTCCTTACTTGTTCTGTCTCTCACTCTCTCTGTCTCTCACTCTCTCTTTTGCTCTTTCACTTTCTTTATTTCTTTCTTTGTCTTTTTTTTTTTTTTTTTTGTTTTTTTTTTTTTCCTTTTTTTTTTTTTTTTTTTTTCCCAAACTGATACTCTGCCAGAGGGGGCAACCACACAAACAGGTGTTCTGTCAGTGTGGGTGTGTGAAAAGCTTGTTTGCCTCTCATAAAGACATATTTCCTCACAGAAATATTTCTTAAGGTCTTTCCTGAGGGGATCAGAGACTTGGGGCAGGGAATTTGGTAGAGATTGAATATATAAAACTTATAGCTTTAGTGTTCTTTCCTACTTTCCCAGCATCTGTGGACTACAAAAGTGAAACAAGGAGTCCTTGGGAAAGATAAGTGCTTGTCGTTAAAGGGTGTGGATCTTGCTAGGGTTTGGTCCCTGGAGACTAAAAGAAATGCAATGCTATCTGTGTGCAAATGCTGAGGACAGAGCTTATTTTGGGTCTAACCTTGGCTCTGCTAAAGTCAAGAGGAAGTTCCCTGCAGTGCAGAGTCACAGAAGATTTAGGGATTTATAAGAGCTTTGAGGGTAATTGGGCTAGATTCTGATGTTTTTGGAGAACAATGCTAAAAAAGCTTTTAAAAAATGAGCTTAAAGTCATCCTGTAGCTGATAGAAGATCCACAGGATTTATGTTTTTCTCTCTTTACAGGTCAGCATTTGCCTCTGTCTTATGGTCAACATTATGGTTCTCATTTAAATGTGGGAGAGTTAGGAAAATTTAAGTGTAATTGTAATGTGCCTGTACAAACAAAGAGATGATTAACTGCATATGGGCGATGCTGCCTGCAAGGAAAACAATGTAAAATTTCTGCGCATGCCAAAAACTCCTCTTTGAATGTCCTTCTTTTTACATGTTTAATATTGTTTTTGATTGTGTTGCAACTCTGTGCCATTCATAACTGTATTTGCACATAATTGTACTTTTTTCAAGGTCAATGGATTATGTTTGCAGATTTTAATAATTATTCATACAGTGTGTTATAAGTGCCTTATGGGTTCCCTTTATCATATCTCACTGTTGGGCAATGTCATAACATCGGTGCTAAGTGAAAGTGCTTGTTGAAATGCAGGGTTTTTTTGTAGGAATGGCTCCAGCTTCCACTGTCTGTAAGGACAGAGAAGCATGTCAGTGTGTCCTTGGGATGCTCAGTGTGTAGCTGCACCTGCACAACTAATACTGTTAACAGCATTTTGATATAAAGTTGTAAAGCTTTTAGCCTTACTCTTTAAAGGGAAGAAAATGGATGCATTGTGTTTCTAAAAGATCTTTCAGGAAAAAGACCAGCTACTGAGATTTTTCCCTGTGTCCTCTTCTGCTTCTCAAGGGAACACAGCTGGAAGTTTGTTAGATGTTATTTATGCAGGAAGTCATGTAGGCTTTCAGCATGTCATGCACAGTGTTAAAACAATAAAAGAAACTCATGACTTGGTTAGGAAAGAGAGAAAACTATGGACAAATAAGCAGCATATACACCAGTTTGATCTAGATGTGGATCACAGCAAGTTTTACCAATCTGTAGGCTGGGATCACCTCTGCCAGCTGAAGTCTTCAGGGAAACCATGGATAAAGAAAAATCCCTTGGAAATGACGAGAAATCCACAAAATTTCTATAACAAGAAGAAAAAATAATCATGCCAGTGCTGCTGGTGGTAGACTTTGATTTGCAGAGCTTAGGACTCCAAGACTAGCTGGAGAGCCCAGAAGGTGCTGGCATTTTCAGGGTGGTACAGGACACTGGCTAGGTGACAAAGATTCTGGGGGCTCAAACCAACACTGCATGTTGCATGTCTGCATGTTAGCAGCCTTTTGCATTGCTAGTGGGTGCTGGAAATAATAACAAGTCAGGAGACTGCCATTCAGTGAACATGCTGCTTCTTTCCTCCCCTGACCACTAATTTTACTCTCTTTTTCATTATTTCTTTACCTTTTTATTTCATTCTCCTTTGCTTTTTTTTTTTCTTTTAGTTCTCAGCTATAATATCACATTGGAGTATTTTAGGGTCTCTAATGAACAGGACTTGTGCTGCCAGAAGTCATTTTTCTAAGGCATAATCAACTAACTGATAAAAATAGCTGATTATAGCAGCAAGTTCAGGCCACAGCAGTAAAGGGACACTTAGTGTTTCCATTACAAGACTCATTATTGAGAGGTTTATAGCTCAGTTATTAAAAAAGGAGATGCCGTGAAATTTAGCATTGGTTATTACAATAGAGAGAAGCTTTTCAGAGTCCACTATTTAGTAGTCTGATTTCTATTACTGTATTCTATTTAATTCATGATCTATGTGCATAAAAACATTAAATAATGAGAGAAAAATAATTAATTGTGCCTGTGCTAGTAGCAAAACGTGAAGTTGGGTACATAGCTTACAACAGACCAGAAGAAAAATTGCTGCTTAGGTCTTGAAAGAGCTGAGTAATGGAACCTATTACTCAGCAGACAAGCAGGAAGTCAGCACCACATAATATGCCTCTGATGGTTTGGCTCTCGTGGCCCTGAGATGGCTTGGGTGTTGTAGAGGCTGAGGTTTAGGAGCAGCACTAGAGCTTGGGCATCCCTGGAGGGTTTAGAAGTTCTTGTGCATGATGCTAGATAAATTTAACATCTGAGAATGTTTCTTCTGTTTGTTTTTGGTTTTTTTGGTTTCCCCCTCCTTTCCTTCAAGACAGTCTAACACATGATTGATACCCTATTAATAATATTCATTGTATCCCAGTAGATTCATGCTGTGGCGTAACCTAGGGGAAACTTTCAGATGAAGTAGTTGTCTGGTTGTCTGACTCAGACTGCAGAGATTTCTGTGGCCACTGTGTTCTGGTCTCTGTGTTAGTCTCTTAGAACATTTGACCTTTGACAGGGGTAAACATAGTTTACCCTTGATGGCCGCACCCAGAGTGGCTGTCAATGGGTCCATGTCAGAGTGGAGACCAGTGACAAGTGGAGTCCCTCAGGGATCAGTCCTGGGACCAGTCTTGTTCAACATCGGTGGGCAACATGGACAAAGGCATTGAGTGCACCCTCAGCAAGTTTGCTGATAACACCAAGCTGTGTGGTATAGCAGACACACTGGAGGGCAGAGATGGCATCCAGAGGGACCTGGACGGGCTGGAGAGGTGGGCACAAGCCAACCTCATGAGGTTCAACAAGGCCAAGTGCAAGGTCCTGCCTCTGGGTTGAGGCAATCCCAAGCACAAATACAGGCTGGGTGGTGACTGGCTGGAGAGTAGCTCTGTGGAGAGAGACTTAGGGATGCTGGTGGAGGAGAAGCTGAACATGAGCCAGCAGTGTGCACTTGCAGCCCAGAAAGCCAACCAGTGCCTGGGCTGCATCAGGAGCAGTGTGGCCAGCAGGTTGAGGGAGGTGATTCTCCCCCTCTACTCTGCCCTGGCGAGACCCCACCTGGAGTACTACATCCAGTTCTGGAACCCGTAATACAAGAGGGATGTGGACATGCTGAAGCGTGTCCAGAGAAGGGCCACAAGGATGATCAGAGGGCTGCAGCACCTTTCCTATGAGGACAGACTGAAAGAGTTGGGGCTGTTCAGTTTGGAGAAGAGGAGGCTCTGAGGTGACCTTATTGTGGCCTTCCAGTATCTGAAGAGGGGCTACAGAAAAGCTGGGGAGGGACTTTGGAGGCTCTCAGGGAGTGACAGGACTAGGGAGAATGGAGCAAAGCTGGAGGTGGGGAGATTCAGATTGGATATGAGGAGGAAGTTCTTCGCCATGAGAGTGGTGAAGCCCTGGAACAGGTTGCCCAGGGAGGGTGTTTGGGGCCACTTCCCTGGAGGTGTTTAAGGCCAGGCTGGATGAGGCTCTGTCCAGCCTAATCTAGGGTAGGGTGTCCCTGGACATGGCGGGGGGGGGGTGGAACTGGCTGATCCTTGTGGTCCCTTCCAACCCTGACTGATTCTATGATCCTGCAGTAATCAAGTTTATTCCACATTTGCATCATCTCTTTCAAAGTAAATAGGCACTTGGAAAATCCATTTGAAGATAACAGAATGTG
Source organism: Psilopogon haemacephalus (assembly GCA_013396835.1). Classification (NCBI taxonomy): domain Eukaryota; kingdom Metazoa; phylum Chordata; class Aves; order Piciformes; family Megalaimidae; genus Psilopogon; species Psilopogon haemacephalus. The sequence continues at coordinate 51,219 of VWZI01017904.1, forward strand.
TGTGATGTTGAGGGCATGTTCAAAGATCCAAAGAAAAGAAGTTAAATTCAGGAGATTATATGGATATCATCAGAAAAAAAATGGAATATTGAAATGCAATGGAAAGGGGAGAGATGGATGGCAGAGGTGTCCCAGTTTGGGGCCACGAGCAACCCAGGACTGGGGGACAGAAATGACTTTTACTCCTTTTGAAGAGTAAGAATGAAGATACTGCACATGGATTGGAAGTTTAAAGAGAGATTCTATTTACAGTGGCATATATATATATATGAAAGGCAACCATGTAGAATAAGTACATCCACAAGCTAAGCTAAGTCTATCAGACTAAATCCGTCCAGAACCTTCCACCCTCAGTAGGCCTGAGGGTAGGCCAGAACTGCCCTCAGGCCTACAAGGCCTGAGCAGGCCGCGTGACGCAGCTGAAAATTTGCCGGCGGCCAGGAGCCATCTGCCTCACACAGACCGTGAGGTAAGGAGGGGCACACGCTCTGCCCAGGGGAAAAAGGTGAGGGGAGAAAAGGCAAGGGAGAAGAAGGGAGTGATAGCAGTCGGGCACTGCCTTATAAGCTTTAATACCCAAAAATGGACTAGAATAACAATTTTACGATCTCCTGGGATGCCCAAATCTACCCTCTGTGGAGCCTCAGAGGCTGGGCTTGTGTTGAGAGTTCCTTCCTTTGGAAACACTGCCATGGAGCTATCTCCCATATTTCAATAACCTTTTCTTTTTTCCTCACCTTTCTCCTTCCGTTTTGAACAAAGTTATGTGCTCATTTTTAGCAATATGGGTAGCCCCCTTTATTGCAACAGAACTACTTATGTGCTTATAGATAAGCAAGTAAGGAAAGGTGTGGAGGAATTGCCTCCTTTTGAATATGTATAAAGGCCTTCAAACTAGAGGTAAGCTGTTAACATTTTAGTAGTGTTAATATCCTGTCAGGTCTGCATGTATAACTTTTTTCTTTTTTTCAGTATTTGTAGACTTTTTTATATCAGAGTAACTTCCAGGGGATTTTCTTTTCTCATTTATGTTTCATTGAGTCCTCAGAAGATTTTACAGTTCTTTTGATATTTCCAAATGGCAATTCTCTTACCTCAATGTATGTGTTTCTTTGCATATATGTTTTGCTGGACTGTTGCTTTAATTTTCATTAAGAGTGTAGTTGATTTTCCTGACCCTTTCGCTTTTTCTTTTTTTTTTTTTTCTGGGAAAGATGGCTTTTAAAATACAGATGGCTATTCAAAAATCTCCATTTGCTCTATCTGAATTGTTCTGGTTTGCGGCAAGCAAATACTGGAGAAATGTTGTTACTTGAAATTTTCAAATATGTCCCAAAGACAGTCACCTGGAAATATTACAGAGAGAAGGCTCAGGTATTTATGAGGAGCACTATGGTGGCTCTCTCCACCAGGATCATCCTAAGAGACATTGTTTATAAATGGATTATGAGCTTCAATCATTTTATTAGGATTTTTATTTGTGCACATTAATGGTAGGTGCATTATAATTGACCCACACTTACTGCAATCATCAAACAAGACTGTTCCTTAGCTGAAGACGTTTTCACAGTGTCTTTGGTAACTGTACAATTTGGGAATGTGAATTTACCTGCAATTATAAGGTGTCTTTTCTTCTAAATAATAAAAATACTTCCAGGAATATAGTTATATGTAGGAAATTCCAACCCTGATTTTCCAATCTCCCTTTTGTTGGCTGTTATAGGAGTCTTGACTGCATCTCTGTCTGGCTATCTTGTTGGAAGGGGAGATGGCTGTAGACGTGAGAACAGATTGTTGCTGAGCTGCCTTGTGCTCTTTAGGTTTTAGTGTTCTGTGGATTTAACTCAGCTGAATACAGCTGATTTTGTGTATGCAGTGAAGTTGGTTCTGTGCAAATTCCCCATTAGACTCCAATCACAAAACTCTCTGAGGAGGACAGAGTAGATATTTTGCCAGGCTTATTGATCTGAAAATTAACTGCTTGCTTGTAAGTCTGTAGCCTGTGTGCACAATGACTTTCCATGATTACCTACTCACTGTTGCCTTACCAAAGGGTCTGACAAATCATGTGTTTTTAGTATACTGAGATGTTAAACCATTGCTTTCCTAACACATCCCTTGGGCTGCAGTCTGGAGACATAAGTCAGAAGATGTTTCCTTAGTTGAATATAGACGGAATGAAAACTATTGCCATTTGAAAGCATCATCTCACAGGGAGAAGAGGAGGAGGGAGGGTGCAAGAGGAGGATGTTGATTACAGCTGACATGCGCCTTAATATCTGATGTGGCTTTCACACTTGGAAATATTCAGGACTCCATATGTTCCAAAAACCCCACTGAACAGTGCATATAACATTGCCTTTATCATTCTTTAATCTCAGTTTAATTGCTGTGGTTAAATTACCCCACACTTAATAACCCACAGCTTGGTATATTATTTAATATGGTTGACACATACTTTGTTTTAAATGTCAGTGCTGGTAAAGCCCTGGAGTTGGCAATGCTGTGCGTGATAGATGGCAGAGGAGATGGATCATCTGTTCTTTGTCTGTGCTGTTGGTATGTTGGCTGCAACTTTTTCAACTGTGACACTAGGCTCATGCCAAACCCAAAGCTACTGAATGGGTAACATTATCCCTTGTATCTGATGTTTTGTAGCTGGTCGTACTCAATTTCTTTGGCTGCTTTTACAGGAATGTGTAATGTTATATCACCCAAGTTGAAGTGACAAACTAGTGTTGTTTCAAATGGGCTGATTTAATTATTTCAGCACCCAGTGGCACCTTTGTTATTAAAGGATTTTCACAAAGCAGTACATAGTCTAATTATGAATTTACACAAGAGACAATACCAGCATCTGCTGGGTAAATAATATACATTTGTAAAATGGTCTAGCTACTAATTTACACAGCCGACCACTGAGACACTGAAAGGCTGCTGCATTCTGTCATGTCAGCTCTCAAACACGTCCAAGCGTTCCCACTTCTCTTTACAACTGTTGACAAAGCAATGAAAAATAACATAGCTAAAACTCCCTTCTAGGAAAAACTACTGTTTGGAGTTGGTAACTTCAGTGAAAGCTGCCCTCTTGTTCCCAGCTGGGTAGCAGTGCCTGGGAAGTGCTAGATCATCTATATTTCAGGGCCTGTGTTTACATTAGCAGAAGCAGGCAGGTTAAGGAGAGGGAGTACATTTGCATTCTGGATTGCTGGCTCCTGTGCTGCTGGTGCCAAGTCCTCAGTAATCTCTCCTCAAGACAGTGTAGCTGGACCCAGAGATTTTCTCCCTGTACGGGAATGACTAGGGTAGGAGATGAGTGCCCTAACTCCTGTGTCACATCTCTACTACTCTGTTCGGACTGCAGCCAGGACACACTTATCTGAGTAATTTCAGCCTACAATCTTGGTCCCTTGCAGCTATAAAAGATAGGTGCCAGTCACAACAGGTCAGGGGCTGCACTGATGTGTTCTGGAAAGGCATGCAGATGCAAGCACAATTTACTCCCTGAGAACACATCAGCTTTATTTTGGCATCTGGATGGCACAAATTGTTTGCTTCTGAGAACACCTATAACAGATTCATGCAGCTCCTGGGTAACAAGATGATGACAGCTGGGGAGTAAATCACTGGTGTAAGGTAAAATTTTTGCCAAATCAGTGAGATTTGCATTCTTAGCCTGGATCCCATTAGTGATTAGTGAGAATAAGATTTAAGATTTCTGAAACCCTCAGCTACGTGGAGCTTTGCAAAGTGGAAAGAGGTTTAGCTATGGCTTAGTGTTAAGAAGAGAGGAGCTCAACATTAGGAAATGCCTTGAGTATCTTAACTATCCATGGAGATGCAGTTGACTACCAAAGAAAACCAAACCGAACTGGAAAAGCCTGAAAAAGAAATGTAAAGAAGCATATACAGGATGATCCTATCTCTTCCTGTGTTTCTGGCACACAAGAGATGAGTGTGGAAGAAGGGCATAATGGTTTCATTGCTATCTGTTCAGTAAGATGCCCATCAACTTGAAGTCTTATCTTTTTGCAGGCAGAGAACTGGACAATCTCTCCCATAGCAAATCCTGCTGTATTTCCTCACAGTTCTCATCTGTGTAAGTCATAGAACCTTTTCCAGCAATGCTGAGAAAAGATTTATGTTCTTTCCCTGTTTAAGTCTGAATTCTACATCAGCAGGCTACACCTGGGAAAGGGAACTTGGACTGGTTTTCTCAAGTGCTGTATTTTCCATTTAAACATCATGCTTAGAAAATGATCCTATAGCTTCACAACCAAGCTTGTATTTCTCATTAAAAGCACATCCATGCAGCCCTGTTTACCCCAAAAGGAAACTCATTATGGCTACTTTTCATGATTCTCTGAGTGTAATATGGGACAAAGAAGAAAAGAGTGAGAAGAGTTGGCAATGGGGACTCTGCTTCCACTAGAGGGGTGATGATTCTCATCAGCTGTGCCTTTTTTCTTCTGCATCTATGATAAATTTCCTTTCAAAATAACAGGAGAATGGTACTGGAGAAGGAAATCAACAGCGACCGAAAAGGAGGAGGGCCTTTTGGAATGTACAATAGGGTACCATCACATCCTTTTAGTAGCTACCTAGTTTTAAGCATAGCCTTAAAATGAGCAGCTGGATTTGTTGACTTTTTGCATTGACAGGCAGAAGACATCTTCTGGATGAAGTATGTATTGATTATTTGCATTATCTCTGCTGGCTCACCTTGCCTTCATATTGAAGACAACATGGCAATTTGTTGAAGGAGAAAGAATATGCTTTTTGCTTTGTTCAAGACAACAAGGTAGCTTTATGAGGCTCTCAGCTCTTGTTTAAGTGTATCACACCATTGGTGATGGCTTTATAAACTAAGCATAGATTGAGAGAGTTGAGGCTAAGTCAGCCTGAAAAAAACCATATAATTAATATATTACTGTAAATGATTATTTGGGAGTAAGATTATCCATGAAAATTGGAACTATACCCAACTGTGAGTAATGCATGGTTGTTGGAGAGGATAAATAGGAAGCTGAGAGTGAAAAACTGTTTAAGATGAAAGCTGCTTTCAGTGAAGACAGGATCATAGCAAAAACGTAACAGGAGAAGTGAAATATAGTTAGGAACAAGACATTAATACTGGATTTGCAGGATGTTGCCTAACAGGTGGGTGGAGTTTATTTGACTTTTTCAGCTGGAGTATTGAATCACACAGATGCAGTCTTTAGAATTATTTTAGTCTGTGAGAAAAAAGGTAACAAGAATGTTCAAATACATGAGCTTCTAGCATCAGCATGTTTCCTCACTCTTTCTCATTCAGCTGTAATAATCACCTCCCAGATAAGATGGTTCTTGCTCTTCCTCTGTCATTCCTTGTTTCTGCAGCTCTGCACTGGAAAGCAGAGGGGATATTGGGTTTCCTTTCATCACAATGAGAAGTCAGGGAAACATCTGGTTTAAACAAAATGTGAAAAAGGTTTGAAAAAGAATTAAGATGATTTTGGCATTTTTTGTTTATGCCTGTTAAACACCTATTTTTATTAAAATAAGATTTATGAGTATAATATGAGGAGAAGACAGTTTAAAAGATTGAATTGAAAGGTAATCAGAGAGGAAATCTGTGAAAGGCAAAATGTCCACCAGAATAGACAACTTGAGTCACTTTCTGGATTCCAGGATGGAAGCATCAATATAGAAACATTTGTTTCCATTTATGTTTGGGTTTGGGTTTTTTTTTGTTTTTGTTTTTTTTTTTCAATACAGCTAAAATATCAGCACCACCTGTGATACGAGCATCAGATTTATTATCAGCTTCTCAGGAATTGCAAAACAGCCAAACTCCACCCGACTGTTAATAAATCAGGTGCTGAAAGCACTTCAAATGAGAACCTTGCTGAAGAGACATGTAATTCACGAGGATCAAAGGCTCAAGTCAGTTATACTGGCCATTTGCCCTTTTGGCATAATCAAAATGTATTAAAAAAAAAAAAAGAAAAAAAGAAAAATAACCAGGCAAACATCATGTGACATGGTGCTTTTATCAGATCAGGAAAAATATTACAGTAGGAGTGGGCATCAGTTATTCATTCACTCTGATTTTGCAAAACTCAATTTTAAAACAGTGTAGAGTTAGTAAAGCTTAGGGATATGATCCAAATCCCAGTGAAGTCAATGAAAATGGAATATTTCTTTTGATTTCAGTGGTTTGAGTCTGCTTTGGACAAGCATCCACTCTTCAACAAAGCTGACTTGTCTCTTCACTCCCTTTCCCTGTACACCACTGATGTTACACACTTGCAGAAGATCATCTGAAGGCTGGGCTTCCTATGGAAGAAACTGCTTGCAAAAGGCTGCAGGATTAATTAATTAAATTATTTGCTCATCAAGATAGATTACATGCTGGGCATTTTGCTGGTATGCTCTAGGGAAGGGGCAGGAGAAAAGTTCAGAAGTATCTGGAAACAGAATAGGAGCCAGGTTAGGAAATGTAATGAATATCTATTAATAATTGCAGGAATATGGGTTTTTAAAACACTGCATAGCTCTAATTTGCATGAACAGCATTTGCATGGCTAATAAGCTGAAACTCTCAGTGACATTAACATTGGCAGCTTTTCAGGAGCTATATTTTCACAAGCTCTAACTGTTCTTTGTGTCCTTGCATAAACTGCAGGGATTTTATTCAGTGTCTGTGAGTCTCCACGTATGCTTGAGTTTCTTCATTCTCTCTTGTATACTCTTCCTGGTGGCAGTAGAAAGAAGATAAGTATATGATGATAAGTTATGAATTGAGTGGTTTTTCCTCTTCTGGAGGACCGTTCAAGTAATAAAGAGCATGCCGAAGAATTTTTGGATGATATGTCACCATGTGGCAGTCTGGAAGTGGTCTGTATGCCAAGGTAAGTATGGGCTTAATGGGTGTCTGAATTGCCCTTGGTAGATGATGAACTGACCTTGTAGGCAGCAGAAACAACTGCAGGAGGACTGGCCAACAGGGCTAGGGCACTTCTCCCACACTTGGTAGTGAAACAAATATGAGTCATGAACAGTAGTGTGGGTGGAAATGGTGTTTTGGAAGAATTTAATGCAGAACTTCATGCTTTCAGTCTTGCAGTTCTACTAGTGAGGAATAAAAGCTCTTTTTCTCTTGAACACTCAGGTGCAGTGACATTGATCTGAGCAGAATGAGTCTGGGTTATAGGTAGTGCTTAAGGGAAACCAGGCATGTTCTTGTGGTAGCAATGTACACCAGAAGTCAGTGCAAAAATGGGTGACACACTGGGTCAGTGTGATGCTTGGTTTCTACTGTTTGCATATGCAGTTGGTTTTGTGTAAGAAGCTGAAGAGCTACCTAGTCTGTTCTAGGTTGAGTGCATTAGGAATTCAGCAGAGTGGAGTGCCTGAGCTGTGCAATGTCATTTGGGCAAACATCAGACAAAAAAAAGGAGAGTATTTGCCATCCCTCTTTGCTTGGATTTTGCAGGATATCCGGCATTAGGAGATCATCATTCAGATTCACCCACAGTGTCAGATCCATTCACTATCAGCACTGTGCCTTGAGAAGAGCCATTTCATGCTTTGAAGTCATGTTTCCAAACACAACGTGGTTCCACCAGTTGTCCTTGGTAGGGGTTCACAGAAGTGCAGGTCCTGGTGTTTGCTCTGTAAACCAGAAGAGTCTTCACCATTCAGGCCATGGTGTGCAAAATGAAAGCTGCTGCTGATTCAGCCCAGAGACTTGTTTTCAGAGAGCTCATGTGGGTTCTGCTTTATTACTGACACTTGGGAAGGCATTTTATGCTTTAAAATGAATGTTGAGCAACAAGCTTGGTTAGGGTTTACTTCTTTGTTCACTGGGTTGGCAGCAGAGTTAATGCTGGCAGCAGATAGGTCAGTATTTCAGTCTTTGGCCCTTTTTGGAGTGTTACAGGTACTTGACTATAATAATTCTCAGTGTGGGTTGCATCTTTTCTTAATTAATTTCAAAGGCAGGTTATTGCAACTTCGGCTTCCCTCCTGAAAGCCAGGCAGCACTTCCCACAAAGGATGTGAGTCTGTGCTAGTTCAGTGTACTTATCCTCCTCTGATGAGATGTTGTGCACCTCAGAACATGGGCTTCCAGCACTGCAAAAGAGTTAACAACAACCTGATTCTTTCACCAGTCTTAATTAATCAGCTGCTTTCAAAAATTCAGAACACATAATGTGGGATAAACTAGTGGAATCTTTTTGGTCTGTGTAGGTATCATGAAATTTTAGTCCTGTTCCACCATGTATACTATTGGAAATTAGGAGTTCTGGAGTTGGGAAATTGGGTTTTCTGTGGCTGAGACAGGGCTGCACTGTTCTTTTGATATAGAAATTTTAGAAACATTGATGGGTGAAGCAGACACATGTGCTGCATGCAGTGTTTCTGTCAACAGACCTCATGGTATACAGCCAACCTAATAATCACAAGTGCTTCTTTCCGTTTAAAACCCAGGAAAGGAACTGACATCTTTTATCAGAAAGACAGACAATCTGTATCCCTTGACAATTTCAGATTATGGATCCCAAGAGCTTTTCCTTACACTCGTATTTTATCACAGAAATCACAGCTAGTGATGTTTGTTTTCTATACCTCCACGCAGTTTTTAAGGTGTTGCCAGCAGGACCTGTGCTGATACTGACATGTGTTGTTGTCACATTGCAAGATCTGATAGAAACCCCCAGATATATAAATATCCGTGTTTTCTTGGATCTTCCTCTGCTTTCAGTGGTTTTGGAAACACTGGCGCTAGTTAATTCACATACTTTGTCTGTTTTGTAGGCTTTGTTCCTGCTTCTAAGGAAAGACTTGTTCCTAGTAGACTGGTTTGGAGTATCACTCTCTTTTGTTGCTATTTTTATGTTAGGTAGGTATGTATATGCCATTTTCTAGCTATTAATACAAAGTGGCATAAAAATAAATGTCTGGGGAAAAAAGGGAAAATCATGATTATTTTGGGAAATAAGTGACTTTTGCCTGAAGTCTTTCCAGTGCAGTATTCCCATCTTGCTGCTTTGAATTTCACTGCCCCGAGTCACAGCTGAAGCTGGGACTACGGACAGCAGAACTGCTAAAAAAATGCAGGGCTCCATCCCCACAGTCACACTCCATACAACTGCTCACAGTCCTCCGTTTAGACATGAAAGCTAGAATGTCACTCAAGTACTTTCCCTCTGGACTTGCCATGCTCTGGGGATCAGTAGTACATGAGAATGACCTATCGCCCGTGTACTGACATCCACAAGCTCATGATCTGTCATGGTTGCAGGTCCTTGAAACTAAACTTCGGTTTTGTGAGAACAACAGGTTCTTCATGCTGATCCCCTGTGATTTGCCTGGCAGACTGTCAGCCTCCTCTAAGGTTAAAATCAGCTGTTTAAGGCTTGGGGCAGATTTGGGCTGAAAAGGTTTGTTCCTGAATTTATCTACAACTTGGTCCTTTTTTACAAAACCAAACAAACAAAATTATGAACATAAAATATTTCTATAGCCACACATATATTTGTATATATATGGATATATATTTACATTATTTTTCCCAGTTCTAGAAGATCCCTTAAAGACCAGTTCAGCAGCCCAGCAGGCAGTTTGTCACAAAGCAGCCAAGTACTCTGGATAATTCAATTTTCTTACAAAGACTATCATTAGTTTTTTTTATTGCCACACACAGAAAACAGGGACTCTCTTTGTGTGTTTCTGAAGCCCACACAGTGCAGGAGATCAATCCAGCACATCCACCTCAGAAAGAAGCTACATTCCTCTTACTTTTATTTGAATTTGAGACGCCAAAAGATGCTAAAGCCTTGATTCTTTGTGTCATGACACCTCATTTAGTTTACTCCTCCACGAAATGGTATGCTATCAGACCTGAGGGCTTTGCATCTTGCCTACAAAGCAGAGTAGGAATCAACAAAGAAATCCAGAGCTTGTTTTACTCCTTTCTTTTCTCCACACTGTATACAAATTATCTAGATGGTTTTTGGCAATGGAATAACAAAGACAGTGGGATGGTAATTTTGTCATGAGTTTTATGAGCAAGAGGAGGGGCCAAGAAGGAAACCAGGTATGAAGGTTGCCAAATATATCTTCCATTTATCATTCCAGCTAACAGAGGGTAAACTATTTCTGAGTGGCAGTTTTAAAAGGGAGGGGAGTAAAGCAACATAAACTAATATGTGCAAACATACCTCGTGCTACAGGGGTGTCTCTGAGGAGTGTCTGGTTTGGTAAGCCAAAGCACAGTCCTTCCTGCAGGAAAAATACAGTGTGTTACTCATGCTGTAATTCTGGTCATGATGTTGCATGGAAATATACCCAGATGGGAGCAAATTCTGTACTGGTGCTGACGCAGAAGATGGGCCTCGTTTTACAGGAGCTGAAAACGAAGGGAATATTTTTGTCCAGAGTACTTGGGCCCCAGCAATGCTTCACTCCTGGTTAGTGTGTACCATGCTTTCTTTGCAAAGAGAAAATACTTAATGCATGTAAGTTTTCACATCAAATACCCTTAGAATTCAAGAAGAAGAAAGGAGAGCTTCATCTTTTGCATTGCCGTTTTCAAGCCGTTTCAGAGAGGGGTAACTGCTGCTTTAGACTGTGATAAAGAAGAGGTCTGTGTTGATCTAATGAGCTCAGGCTGTGGCCCATCACACCCACGCTGTGAAGGTGCTTACAATGATGTTCTGAACAGAGTTGTAGGCAGACAAAGCATCTGGAGAATGGAAAACAATGTGCTTGAGTAATTTAGATGGAACTGTTTTATAATATGATACTTCTGAGGTACAGACACATTTACTTCACTATTATATAGTAATTATAATTTACCCGTACAAATTAGTTGGGTAAGAGGAAAGATTAAATGACATCTAAAAAGCATACTGACCAGAACTAAATAGAAAATTCCAAGGAGGAGTCTTTAAAATAAAGCAATTATATAATATTTAATTGTACAATATAAACTGTAATTTCTCAGAAGACATGGTATTAATCTTACAGTAGTTAGCCATTACATTTGGTCCATTTATAATCACTCTGAGCTACTTAAATATAAATTTAAAAATAGATCAAACTTTCTTCCCACTAATAATGCCTAGTTCTTTCTCCATAGCTTATTCATCTTCAAAGCTCTTCACTAACATTAGCTAATTATAATTTTTTTTTTTCTTTCTAATTAGTAGAAATTGACTATGGTCAAAAGGGCCATTCAGCCAATTAGTGCTGTTCTATCTTCAAATCTCAGAGCTTCTGACCCAGAGCTTTCAAATGGTTGATGAAGATATTATACTGTGGTTGTGCTGAGCCCCCATTAAAGGCTACCAATTGGAGAAAAAGAAAGAAAGAAAAACACCTCAGGGAAGTGTATCAAATCTTCTCATTTGCAGCTTTCCCCAGAGACAGCAGCATGGAGAATGTGGGGCTGGACCCAGGGTTCCTCCTGCCCTGCACACAGCTGCCAGAGACGAGGGGCGATGGGGTGGCCAGAGTTTGGAAGCTTAACGCCTGTGGGCTTTGTGGTGACCACCTGTTCACAGAGGCTACTTCTGTTCTTGTTGTGCACTGGATGTGGAAAGGGTCTTTTTGGTGTTATTTGGGTGGTGGCCTCAGATGTGTACTGCCACTGGCTGCTTAGAAGAGCAAGCTAACAGCTAGGTCTGCATAATTGTTAGTTTTGCTCTGCTGTGTGTATGCTTTCAGTTTTTTATTATCTGGTGGTAAACTAACTTAATACAAATTGAATTTAAGAAGCTTTTTTTTAAAGTCATGTTTACATTCATACTGTCTTCTCAAAAGTGTTTCTTCTGAATCTTGTATGTAGCATATCAAGAGTTGCATTGCTCAATTTTTAGAATTCATCTGCATCCATAACTCAGTAGATGTGACTGATATGTAGTAGAAAAATCTCTGGAAACATGAACGTGCTCACCTTCCCTTTGTGTTCTGAATTTCTTTACTTTTTCTGCTAAAAAGGCAGCAAAGTGACAAATCCTCCTTCAGCAGCAGCAGCAGTTTAGTTTGGCTGTTGGGGAAAAGCTGCAGATGTGAGACTTATGTTTCATAAACTGTAAATGTTTTAACCCTGAACAACAGTGTGTGCTCCAGGAGATTAATATCTGCATTACATGGACTTGCTGAGAATAAATTAACTCTTGATGACACGATTACTGTCTTAGCAGTGTTCAGTGCATACAATTGCATGGTGTCTAAGATATTAATGTGTTTTTGTGAAGAATTTAGGAAACAATTTATTTATATGACTGTGCTTCATTCCGTATCACACCAGGACATCAATTAGCTACCATCGCCTGTAAAAGAAATGTAAATCATGTGTCTCATTGGTTATGAGGATAATACTGGGCCAATAATTCACAAAGAATAATTCATTCCATGAATTGTGCCTCATTCTGTGCTCATGAATTCTTCACAACAGATACAACTTGCTCAAGTTTTCATTTTTCAAATTATTATAATGGGTTCTTATTGATTACAGTTTGCTCATGGAGTCTTTGAATATTTGGGTCTCAAATTCTGAAGTGATTTTGGTTGATCACGCAGTACAATGTGTTCTTCACTGAATCACTACCATTTTTAGAATCAGTTGATGTTGCAACTGTGAGACCTCATGCAAATAGCCTTTACAATTTTTTGTAGAATATGGTGCTTGGAAAGAAAATTTTCTTCCAATAATGCCCAGAAATGCATTTTAAAAAGTGAACATCCAGAATGGTGAAAAACAGAGTAAGGTTTTAAAAGTATTTATGTGGAGGTTTGGAAGAAAACATATTCTAGGAAATACTATATAAAAATAAAGTCACTCTCTCACCTTTAGTGTTGTTCCTAAAACTAGTGAGCAAAAATGATTGCCTTAGGAAGATGATTAACTCCAGCCTCTTCTTAAAAAGAAAAAAAAAAATTAAATTAACAAGGAATGTGTGAATTTTAGTTCCTATTTGTTTAAAATTTTCTGCAGAATCCTTGACTTTTCCAATCTCTTATTTCTACTAAGGTTTGACATTTGTGTTATTAGAAGGAGCTGTGTTTGTGTTGGCAGCACAAGAACAAGGAGGGAAAGGTGTATTTTCTAGAAAATGGTGCTTTCTGAGAAACTTGGGGATGAATTGAGAAATTTCCTGAATACCCTGGCGCTGTATAAGCAAAGCAGCAAATGCACATAACAAAAAATCAGATATTATTTAAAGAAAATAATTTTCCTGAGTCGTATCTATCTTCTTTATTTGCCTGTAGATGCTGTCACAACTGGAGGCGGTTTTAACCATGCTGGTTTTGGAACCTACCCTCAGTACAGCACGTGTTGGAAGTGAGGTAGGTGTTTTTTTTCCCCTTTGTTGTGTGTGTGTTGAATATTGGATAGAAGGGATGAACCTGTTTTTTCTTATCTATAAGGTGGAGTATTTGTAAGTGTTCCTTCTTTCTTTATTATTTTTCAGTGTTTGATTCACTCAAATATGCAAACCCTTTCTTCTCTGAGCAGCCTACTGAAACTCTAAAATCCATCCTCTCTCTCAGATTGCTAGGCATGCCTTTCCCATGCTAATACACTAAGAAACCTTTACTGCACTGAAGAGCATGTAAAGTTCGCTTCTTTGCCATGACCTTTAAATTGTTTCATCATTGTGACCAACATGGACCAAAGAGATGTAGTAAAATTGTTAGGGACGTTTATTTCTAGGAAGGTTAAGCAACGTTTGCTATGCCCTTTTTACGTTCTTCCAGACCTTCCAAAAAGAGACCGTAACATGACAGCGATGGCCTCCTTAATTACATTTTGTTGTCAGAGGAAGCATGCTTTAAAAGAACAGTAACCCAACACTCCTATAGTGGAGGATTTCAATAATCTCAACCAGGTTCACAACATTTGGAAAACCCCAAACCTTCTGTCAACTGATTGAAGCAAATTTTACGCATGCAAGCAATACAGTCATCTGGCACAAGATTCTGTGTTATGGGGCTTGGGCAAAAGGATTTAATTTCAGTATGACAGAGTTTCGTGGCAGTTGGGTGGATTTAACAATGGCAGTGGCTCATCAAAAACCCAAAGGCTAAAGACCAAGACGCTTCTGCTGGGCTTATTTTTGGTAATGTTCATCTCCGTAATAAATGTAAATCAAGACCTGAATATTGCCAATATGGTACAGAGATTTTAATAACAACTGAAGATTAAAGAAAATATAGATATTGGTGGAATTCAGGGTGAGTAACACTTCAGTTTATTCCTGGCCACTTTCTCTTGGCCACCGAGTCTGGTTGCTTTGTTTCTATCACAACTGCTGGTGGCAAATGAGAAAATTGCTCTTGCATGCCTCCATGTTATATTTCTGTGACTTTTCTCATGATTTTAACAGAGATTGCCAGGGATTTTTTAATCAGACTCACAGTGGAGTGTTACAGTGATATAGGATCTTGGGTCCTGAAGCCCACCAAAGGTGGGCAAAGGGTAATGCATTGACTTTGTCAGGAGAATACAATGGGTAGGAAATCCCACAGAGAGTCTCCATGCACTTACCTGAAATTGAAAAGGCTATTGTCTGGACATATTCTAGGGTTCCTGTAGCATGCCTATTAGTTAGGTCAGTGAACCTGCTGGCCCTTCATTGCAAGATGAATTGCTTTCACTCAGGACTGTGTGGGAAACAGCAGAGGTGTTTGTGGTATTTTGGGGGGGGGGCGGGGAAAGGAAGGCA
>VWZI01017904.1:76686-114186 GCA_013396835.1 Psilopogon haemacephalus
AAAAAAAAAAAAAAAAGGGACTATGAAAGAGAAAAATGTTTCCTCTATTTGTTCTGCCACAGAAGTCGCCCAAAGATGCCATCATTATTTTATGAAATCCATTCAAAGCCCTTAGGGTAGGGACTAGAACCCACCTCTCCAGGAGGTGACCCAGCCTGCACAGCCATACGTTTGTTCCTGTCTTTGCTTGTTGCTTCTCCATCTTGTCTTCAGAGCATTCTCAAAAGCAGGCACAGAGATCTTACAGGATAGGGACGAGCCCGAGTCTGTGATTAAAGCATTAAAGTAGGAGTTAGCTGATTTGGCTGCATCCTTTGCCTGTGTCACAGATGTTCTGCACGGCCATGGCATGCTCCGCTTTAGACGAAATTCATCACTGTGCTGAGAGTCAGCTAGAGGCTTGGATGCAAGGCTTAGCCACTGGTTGAACATTACACAAGTATATTTAGAAAACTCTGGTGGCATGTAAGCTTTGTGGAGTCCTTCAGCAGAGGGCTGAACCTCTTTTTCATAGTCAGTGCCTCAGTGCTCCCTCCCGCCAAGCAGGAGAACTGCAAGGTTAATCACAAGAACATTTGTGAAATACTCCTGTAATGTAAAGGACACTTAGATATATGTCTGGTAGATGGGAAAACTTGCTCAGACTTTGAGTAGTCTGAGTACCACAGGCACGAATAAGTGCCCTGGAAAAGTCTTCAGAAACAGAAAATAAGCATTATTAACAGATTGTAAGGGTTGGTTTTGTGTTGGCTTGTGTTGGTTGGTTGGGTGGGGTTTTGGGTTTGGTTTTTTTTTTTGTGTGTGTGTGTGTTTGTAAAATATTAATATAAACTGTAAATTCCTGAAAAGATATTTATGGTGATCGAGGCAAGAAGAAAGTGATTTTAAAAAAACAAAAACAGGACAGAGCAACACTCTCTAAAATGGAATGTGGATCTGATTTATTTTTTTTTTTTTTTAATTTTGGGAAGTGATCCAGGTTACCCTAACAGAAAGCAGAGACACATTTCAGCTGGGGTCTCTTTGTGCACAATGCAATGGCAAAGCAGTTCAAGACCAGTTCATCTGTGTGAAAATATGACCCTGTATGAGTCTGGAGGTCAATGAAACCACTGTTGATCTGCTCAGGGCATGCTGGTCACTGCTTTAGGGTCACTTTGATTTATGTGCTTGGATTTTCCACTTCCAGAAGCATAAAATATGGGTGACTGTCTCTTAGTTGACTCTTATTTGTTGTTGTAGGCATGTATTTTTCTTCTCAGAAACATGCACTATATGAAAAAATCTGATAAATGTCATGCAGGATATAGACTGTAGGATATTAAGTGTCACTTTTGTGGAAAATGGATGTATTCAGTGATAATTAGGAAAAAAACCCCACCTGAAAACCATGGAGTTTTTTCTTTTTAGAGATATATGTGCTTGCTATTTTTTTCTGTTACTTAAATTCCTCCTTATTGTGCTTTGAGTATTTAGCAGTTTTTACAGATTTGCTGTTGAGATTGTCACATGAAGGATGGAGTTATGGTAACGCTATTTTATGGATGGGATTGTTGAGGCAGACTCAAAAATTCTGTAACAAAATAGTAAGTTATTCTTTACTGCTCTAAATCCTCCTATCTAGTGTTGAAAGTAAAATTAACAGAAGCTTTAAATTTGCCTTTTTTGGTTCAAAATTTACAACTGCTTCTCTGCTGAGATATCTTGGAAGCATGACCACAGGTGGTCCCAACACCACAGACAATTTAAGGCAAAATCTTGAATACCTCTTGAAGTCTGGCAGGGACTTCCAAGTCTTCATGGTCATTGCAGGCGCCAGCTCTGGAATATCTTCCTGACTATTTCACTTGGTACCAAATAGATTCTTCCTGCTGTGTAGCTCAGTGTGGTAAGAGAGGTGGATATCCAGAGTTCTGTTGGATGGCATCAGGAAGGCATAGCACTCACTGCCAATGACATGAGAGAGATGGGACAAAATATTGCCTCAGTTAACATAAAAATGATTATTGCCTTGATCAAATCATTAATTTTGCAATTAATACAGGGGGCAACTGATTCAATATATTTGAAATACATAACTTAATATTTTTTTCTTCTGTTTTTCTACAAACCTTGACACTTCTGGCTTCAGTTGTTGTTCTGAGGTGAAAACACTATTCCCTATAATAATTGCTATTTTAAGTACTTCTATTAGCTGCTGTTTAAGTACTCCTATCAAAGTCTTTAATTTGTGCTATGGGACTCTTTAACTCCTTTAAACTTTCCCAAAAAATCCTTCTAATAAAGGTCAGTACCATATGCTTTGCATATGACTGCTGAGAGCCAGCAGTTAGGACCAGACACCTATGTGACCGCATAGCTTGGAGCTGAAGAACTATTGCTTGCCTGGTATCAGCCAGCCTGTTTTTATCAGTGCTGACCAATTTTTCCCTTGTTCTTTCTCTGCCCCTATGATTAAGCACCTTTAAAACATATCTGTGCTTTGACTTGTTTCTTCTCATAAGTGTTACTTCAACTGATTTTGTGACTACAAGCAAAAGTAGTTGCTATTTGTGGAGGATGGGAAGAGGGTAAATACTGCAGAATTTATACTTCAGACAAGTGATTTATTTAGGGTTGTATCTGTAGTATTCGGAAGATATGAATGAGGGATTGAGAAAACAGTAAAGTGACTCAGTTTAGGTATATACACACACCTATTTCACTGATACTTCCATTGTTCAACCTAAATATTAGTTTAAAAACAGTATCTGAACATGAATGAACATATGTCTGAGCTGTAGCTTCATGACTGTACTGCCTGTATAATTTGTAAGGGAGCTTTGTAAAGACCCAAACATTGTTTGGGCTGGAGAGGCCACAGTTTTGAAACATTCAACAAGACTTCAAGACATCCTCAAGGCTGTTTAATACCCTCCTAGCTGACGTTTCTGTCAGCACTCAGCACTATGAGGAGTTGCTGAACTAAACCATATTAGTAGATCTTTACAATTATTTGTAAATGTTGGGCTACTACTCTGAAGATTATTGCACTGGTACATTGCCTTTGGTGCCTGAGGGGAGCACAAATTATATCTTATCTGCAGGAATAGTACTGAGGAGCCAGGACCTTCTTAGGAGATGCTGTGGTGCTCAACCCACTTTCATTTCCATCACTGGGATTGTCAGAGTACAATTTATATCAGTGAGCAGAGTGGACACAGCCTCTAACATTAGAGTTTCACATGAATCTAATGCATGGGAAATTGATTTATTTTTTTCCTTAAATGGATAAAAATATCTTATTATCTGAAACCTTAAACTGATGACATTTCAGAATTCCATTTGGAGAGATGGGAAAACAGATGATCTGTGTTTTTTAAAACTCTGATAGCTGGTGCTTCTTACCTATACAGTTGAAGTATTACAGACACAAAGCATTTCAAACTTTTGACACTGTTAAGTCTTTCCTGTAATTGTCTGTATTTAACTAAGGAAAAGTACTATTTTCTGAACCTTACTAGCCCAGCATTGTCAGGACCAGAACCTGGAAATTAGATTTCTAAAATTCCAAAGAAGTTGTCCAGTTTCCAAAAGCACAGGGAAACCTCTGTGTGCCATGGAAGTTGTCTAGGTGTTAAAACTCTGGGGAAAGGTCAGACTGGTTGTTTCATAACCTAAATTTAAGCTCCTATGTACTAAAAATGCCAAGGAAGAAATATCCCATACCATAGGCCAGTTCTTTAAAAAGATGTACTTTCAACAACTCCTTAATTAAAAGTAAAGCTAATTTTCATTATTTTAGGAGCATATTTACGGTTATGGATGTGTTGTCTATGTAACTTCCAAGTTAAAAGGATGTAAATTATTGTATAACTCTACTGGCCACTGAGCCATTTACACTGGGTCCTAAAGTATGAAACCCTCCTTCTTTTACTCTTTATAGCTATATACCTATTTATCTATTCTCTATTTGCTACTGGGAGCTACCAAGAGACCTACTGGCATACCTTGCAGACCTGATGACTCAAAAGACTGTTGTAAAACACTTTCAGCTCTTCTGTGCCAGGGCATTGCAACAGGAGGCTGTGGAGAGCATCCATCTGACAGTAATGTGAGGCATTCTCAATAGTGTATGTGTTGCCTGTTGCGGAGGCTGAAAATTAAGGGCTTTCTCTTACCAGCAGAAGTTCCACTTGAGTCTGCAGCTCAAGCATGAAAGCTCCTTACCTATGTGGGTGTGAACCCCTGCCTCACCTCTGTTTGGGGTTTTGCCATAGCATTTGGTGATGGTGAATTTTATCACTGGATTGTGTATCCTGATATGGCCATGTCAGAGTGTCAGCTGAGATGAAGATGAAACTATGAGGAGGGTGGCAACCTGGAGGATATTGTGTGGTAGAGGGAGTGGGGCATATGGACACAGAGAGTCACTTCTCCATACGTATGCGGCCTATAAAGAAGTCCCTTGAGTGGCAGAAGGGCTTTAATGAATCAGCTTTGATTTTATCTCTGTATTTTCTTATGCTTGGGTTTGTTTATTTATGCTTTATCCTGTGAAACATGGTAGAGAATGATGGTTTATTCCCAGTTAGGGTAATTATGGTTTAAATACAGAGTCAGAGTGTAATTCAGATTGGAAGGGATCTCGGGTGATCCTGAGTCTTTGGGAGCTGGAAGAGACATCAGACAGGGCTTGATCCAGTCATAGCCATGGAAACCTCCATGGATGGGGACTTCACAGCCTTTCGGAGATCCTGTGACCTGCCTGGATGGCTCTGGGGGAAAGGTTTCTTCTAGTGGCAACCCTGGGTATAAGAGACAAGTCCTGACCAGGTATGCTGGACATACTTTTCAGTCAGTGCTAATGTTCTCACGTCCTTTTCCCTATTTCCATCTGAGAGTCACACCTTTATGACCATAATCCTCAGAAGGAGTTCATGCTTTCCCTTTTTCTCTTCTATCCCATTAAATTGTTAGTGAAGTCATTAAGATAACAGAATGAAATTTATGTTGGGAGAAGGCCCACAGGCATTGAGATACATTTTCCAAATCACATAAGAAAAAGTTAAAATTCCATTTTCACATCTTATGTTCTGATTTCTCATTGTATTTCCTTCTGTGCTGTGTTGAAGCAACTGCACTTAGAGATCACTGGAATCCCTCCCCCCCCTCCNTTAGAGGAATGGAATAGCATAGGCATCTCAACTGACATTTCCTCTTTCAATGAAAAACAGGTCTGCTGTTTTAAGGAGTTTGAGTAAAATACTATGGGCCAATAATAGCTGCTGTGATTTTGTAACTAGAGAAAATTTCACTTATTGCAGCACTGTGACCCATGTGAAATCAATGATGCTGCATCAGTGTAGAAATTTTGTCCCAGTGGTTTAAAAATGCCCAACACGTGTCTCTGCAAAGACTGGTGGCTGACCTGGCTAGCTTTCTGAAACAAGTTTCTGTTACTTCCTAGCTCTCTTCAATTAAGGAACTGTAATAAACAGCATCAGTTCCTGAAACTTTTTCAAAGGGAAAATATAGACTGATATGCATTTTTGTTTTTAAATGAAAGGCTACTGCTAATCCTGATGTTCTGGCTGCTCTGCAGATTTTGTTGCACAAGCTAAAGGTGTGTTTCTGTTCTCGTTGTGGTGCTGGTTGTGTTGGTAAGGAAACCAACAGACAGTTTGCCGCAGGTGAAGTTGTAAATGGGGCATTTTTATTCAGAAATGTCCTTCTTCCCAGCAGAATGTACTTGCCTGCCCTATATTTATCCTTAAGAAACTTGCCCCGGTTTTCTGAACCAAAACGAGAAGTGTTACCCAAAGGCCAGACCTGAGAAGCTCCGACATCCCTTGACTGTATGCTGGGAGAGTGATTCTGTGCTGCTGACCCAGAGCTGCCACACAGTCCCCTTGGGGTCATTTCTCACCAGGTCTGCAAGGTGATTCCAGCCACAGTGGCACAGCTTCCCTGGCCTCTTTAGATTTGCTTTGTGGGTTTGTTGAGTTTGCCTGTTCAAGATCTTTGTGTTGGAAGTTTTTCCTGGCTCCTGAAATTATATGAGAAGCTTAGCTACTACTAAAAGCTCTTAGGCTTTGTAGGATAGAAAAATTCCTTCTAAGTATGAATTTTGAATGTAAACTTCAAAAACAAATAAAATGAACCTTTGCATGTTACTAAGCTTTAACACCTCTTGGTTTTCTAGGGCATCATTTCTGATGTGATTATTTGAGGTCAGGAGCACTGCCGCAGACTCTTTGTGCATGTAGACTGCATTTACATTGCTTGGTTTGATGTATTCCTGGGAGACTTATTTTCACTGTGTGTTTGGCTACTGCCTGGGCAAAGCAAGACACTCTATTTTTCAATTAACTCTTTTTCCTCCTCCTTTACTTTAGCTTCAAGTTTTCTGTCTTCTAGGATAACAATTTGGCTATTATTCTGAAAAACACATTCACTTCTGAGTAAAATTGTTGGTGATAAGTTGTACATATCTCTGGGTAAGTGCATGCAATTTGGCACTGGATGGACTGGAAGGGTAGCATGACAGTAACAGACAAAGTATTAGAAGAAAAATCAGAACATGAATTTTGTCAATGTTTACTTTTTTTTTTTTTTTTACATTTTCCTCTTTTAAACTTTCCAACACATACATTGTCTCCTCTAGAAAACAGACTATGAATTTATAGCTTTCTGTCAATTGTAAAACTAAAAATGTTTTTATTTCTATCATGAAAGACCTGGGTTAGAGCTATTATGGGAAGTAACAGGCAACTGAGGTTGACATCCAAAGGCTAGTGGTGTCAGATCCTTCTAGATGGACATCAGTTTTGTCAGAGCATGTAATTTTACCAAATTCTACTAAAACTTTTCTTTTCTGATTAACACAAAGATATTTCTGGATCTTGGCCAAAGACTCTGAAAGTCTTGTAAATGATATTTTACAAGTTTTCTAAAAGAGAAAAGGCAAGAACTCTTTTCTCCAACCAGGTAAATATGTGACTATAACAGTACTACAAGGATCCTTGAGGTGTTTTTCTTTGCATGCATAGAAGTCCCTTAAGTATAAGGCACCAAAGAACCACACCCAACAAGATCTAAGGTAATTTTGTTGTTTGTACTATGCTGGAATTTTTTGTTTCATAAGTGTTTGTCTAATAGGGCATGGTTGAAATGACCCTCTTAAGAGTTACTGTTAAAATTTGAAATTACACAAGCCTGAATCATGCAAGTAAAAGGGCATTACCTTAGGTTTGTGTGTTTGAGTCTCCGAGCACAGGCAGAATACCCAGAAAACAGAGTTTTAATCAGTAGAAATGCTCCTGAATTTTACAGGTGTGTGGCTGTAGACCATAGTCTGAACATGTCTCCCTTTTTTTCTTGCCAAACAGTCATGTGGCATTAGAACACGCCTGGTCCTTTAATGAATTACAAACCTGTCAAACATTTTTTTCCCTCAGCCAGTGGTAACTGCTCTTTAACCCAGCAGTGAGACTGGGCACAAATAAATACTTGAGTCTTACAGGACAACACACTGTGTATGGAGACAGTGGCTGTGCCCTGAAGCTAGCCCGCTCTGCCTCAGCTGTGTATCTGAACATGGTGTCAAAGGATAGAGAGACTCCCATGGCTGTGCTTGATGCCAGGCATGTGCGCGGGACCTTCTTGTTGGAGCAGGTGGGTAAGAATAACCTCAGCTGGGAGCAGGGGAGAGGGCTGGGGCAAGGTCAGGCAGGGAAAGGCATTCCTGGCATTTCTGCTCCCATGCTGCACAGGGAGAATGGTGCCAAACACCACATGCACTGTTGGCATCTCCTGTTACTTCTGCTTCTGTAAGTCAGGAACCATCCCACCAAAGCCAATGGCACCATGTTAACATTAAACTGATGTGAGTAAAAGGCGACTGGGACATATATGTTTCCATACCTTTACACCACTGGGTCTGATTTTACTTTTGCTCACACTGGTTTGATATTGATACAGCTCCTCTGGTTTCCATGCCATGAATCGGTATTTAACCTGGGTCAGCAAGATCTCAGTCAGCTTCATTTACTTAAAAAATTTGTGCCTGGAGCTGTTGGGAAAGGATGGGTCTATAAAAGAACAGGAGATGGGAGGTAAAATAGGAGAGGGATCAAGAAACAGCTCAACGATGGAATGTTTTATTTCTTGTCCTTGTTTGCCTACAGTTTCTTGCCTTTGTCAGTGAAAAATGGGAAAGATGAAAGAAGGGAATGCCTCTCAAGTTTTAGTGGCTGTCTTCAGGCTGAGTGAAGCCCTGGGGTAGAAACATGTTAGTCCTCTCTCCTTCCCTCATTTCAGCTGTTCCGTGTGTTAGGAAAAAAACCCAACTACCTCCTTTCCCCCCCCCCATATAGAATAGGAAAGAACTACAAGGAAATGGAGCAGATTATTTTTTCCAGCTTGCCTTAGGGTTTCCTGGAATTTTTGCTACTGTACATTTATTTAAAGTAACACTATCTGTTTAAATACATGCTGATCTTTGGTTGCTCTGAGATCAGATTCAGCCCCAAAGAATGCCTTTTGCTTGCAGTCATTTTTGTATTGTCAGTTCTTCCTCCTCACCCCCCTGCCATGCTGACCTCTGTAGTATCGGGTGACTGTAGGATAAACTGCAACATATGTGGTCCTGGGCAGAGAGAAAGTTATGATCCAAACCCATACAGAAACTGTGATCTGTTGTCAATCTCCTCAAGGATGACAAAGCAATCTGCTTCCAAATGAAGGTAGATGTAAGATAAAGCCTTTGTTACCATATTTTCCTTGACATTAACCAGACACTATTACTGTTTTGTGGCTTTGTCACCACCAATTATGAACTAAAATAACATCATCTGCTGCAATGTGTCATGATGTGAAACTCCTATACTTCTTCACAGTGACATTGTGAACAAATAAAATTAACCCCAGTGGTTCAATAATACTTGTTTAATAAGGCTGCAAAATTATGTCAGGCATTTGGGGAGTATATTTGGAAATAAGGGCTTGATCCTTCAGAGTCTAATTCAGATGAGCCACTTCCTTAGTTTCTCTGGGACAGTACATGCAGCTATGGGTCTGCTAGAGCTCTGGGAAGTCTTGTCATGTATGCAGTTGGCATCATTGCATACCCCAAAATGAAAACAAATCTGTTTTAGTGAAACTTAGGACATTATGCAATAAACTGTAATTTATTGTTTAATCCTCCAACCAAGCTATTCCACAGCAAATGGAATTAATTAAGATTTTTTTGTTTGTTGGCTGTCTCAATTTCATAATAAGCATATTTTTATTTGACCATTGTGAGTATACCATGAAAATATTTCAAGGGGAAATAAATTATTTAAATAGAGCAGCTTTGTCATAAATCATACTGCATTTAAAAAAAAAGGTAGTTTATATCAGTATAATTTTTTAGAACTGGTAAATACTGAAAGCTTTTTAAACAGGTAAAATTATTTACTTTTTAATTGTCTAGACTATATGTAAGCCACTGCTAATTAATACTGCCCTTTTGGGTGGCTTTGCAGCAGGCATAACTCAAATATACTAATTAAAAATGATTCCTCAATGTAAACTTTTAACAGTGTAGCCTAAGGGCTTGCTCAACATGAAAGTACAATTTAGAAAGCGTAAGTTTTAACTAAGGTCAAGATACATAAGGCAATGATGGATGTAGATGTAGAAACATCTCATTGCAGAATGACAATGTTTTCTTCAAGACTAAGCAAGACGTTGGTGGCAGTGATAAGTAGAATGAAAAATAACCTTGAATGAACCAGCCAGAAGGTTTGGATTTGGGGTCTGGTTTTCTTTTTCTGTGTGGTGTTTTGATTTTCCTCAGAGTTTTGCAAATGTGAGTTCAAGGGATGCAGTGACCAGTACAGTCTGAATTTTAGACTGATTTTCTACAGCAGGCCTATGAGGAAGTCAGACTTTTCAACATCATCTGCTGTCCTGGATCTCACCTAGAAATTGTTCTTTTCTCAGCTGCTAGAACACATCTCCTCTGCCATGGGACTGCACCACATGTCCTTCTTGGCCTGTATGTGGTCAGCACTAATTGTTGGTGGTGCCACAACTCATCTGCCTTTATGCTTTCAGCTACTGAATGGAAAATATTGCAGTCCTGCGATGCAAAGCATTGATCTAGTATATCTTACTGTCAGAGGTATAAGTTGTGCACCATTTTGAAGGAATGTCTAGGGAGAAAATCTCTGTTTGAATAGATGGCAGTTGAATGCTCCATGCTGTCTTTGAGATTATTCATCCTAATTCTCTCTCTTTCAACAGCCTGGGTGAAGCTGGCACAAGCTTGCATCATGTGCTGCAACTAATTTGGTAGAAGCAGTCACAAGTCCATAGTGTGATCTGTGTCAAATTTATATGGCTGAGTCATCTGGTATCAATTCTTCTGGAGCGAAGACTCCATAGCTGCAGAACCTCATGTGTTCCTGGAGCTCCTGCTCCCATCTTTTAATTCATTTATCACAGTTCTGTCATAGCCCTGCCCCTCCACCATCTCCCCAAGTATCCAACGCCTCCTCTGTAGCTCAGGAATATATTTTGCCCAGACACATGTCGCATAATCCTGAACTTGGCAGTCTAGGAGTCACACAAGCTTTGTAAGCAGTTCCTGAACCTCTCATTCTTTGCTGTAGACAGGAAAAAAAAAAAAATCAGAGGTTATCAATACATCCCTTCTTCTCCTTCAAGAAGTCCATAATCTCGCCTTTCTTCACACATGGTGTCTCTACAGTCTGTTGCAGAGAGGTCTGAGAAAACCATTTCTTGTCAAGCCACTTTCCTCTCTTCTCACCTGGAAACCATTTAGGTCACAGAAATATTCACAGAATCAACCAGGTTGGAAAAGACCTCTTAGATCATTGAGTCCTCAAGACACTGCCCGTGGCTGGCTCCTCCACCCACAAGACTCAAAGACATAAGGATGGTTTCACAGCTTATGTGTGGAAGGTACCTTGGAGATGGATCCTGAGGTTATCAGCCAAGCTCTGACCGAAGGTTTTGTTGAAGCAAACACTAGGTTTGCTGGTGAAGTAAAGACTAATTAGTTTTATTCTTAATAAAAACATTGCATCCTTCTAGAATTTCAGCTGTATTGAGCAAATAGTTTGTGTATGGATTTGTTGGTGAAACCAGATGGATGGTACTGGGAAGACCCCAAAAAAAATTGGCTTCATTGAATTAGAAACATTTATAACTTCTGCTATCATACTTCTTGTAAGCAAAGTCACTCCTCTGATGTGGTTTCTGTTCTTTTTTTCTTGTCATCTATAATTATGCTGAAGAGATTAATAATCATACATTTTATGCAGTGTCTCAGCTTGATGACAGGATGTTGTTTAATGGGAACACAATCAATGTCCTGGCTCTTTGGGAGAGCCAAGGCAGTACTCGGAGTGGAAATCATTGAAAATAAACATGTGGGAGCTTAAGCACTCTTTAATAACTCCTTCTGCTTGTTTAGTTAGCAATTTTGATGGTTTTTGTCCATTGTGCCTGGCTCTGCTGCTGTAGAAGAATGGTTATTAATGGTGCCAGAGGAGGTTGTGATCTCTTTATATAAACTTGAGGACAGAGGTAGAATATAGTAAATTCTGAGTCACAGTAAATATTTTGGCCTTGGAGCTCCAATTAGGCATTAGACTTTAACAAAATTAGGATACTGATGTGCCAAGTACTTGTAAAAGCTATGGATTTGTTACATAGACATACTTTGTCCTGTCTGCAGCTTTTATATCTGTTTAAGTATTTAGATTATATTTGCTAAGGGCAGAATGATGTTACAAAATGGCACTACCTGTGTGTTGGAAACTACTACTCATTATTTCCTTCTCTGAGAAGTCATGGGTTGATGTGTGGAGTTTGGGATCCATGTGTCTCAATACATTTTAGCAGCTGAGAGAGATGGGATTGTTTAGTCTGAAGAAGAGGGGGCTGAGGTGAGACCTTATTGCTCCCTACAAATGCCTGAAAGGAGGTTGTAGTGAGATTGAGGTCTGTCTCTTCTCCCTAATACCAAGTGACAGAATGAGAGGAATTGGCCTCAAGTTGCACTGGAGAAAGTTTAGGTTAGATGTTAGGAAAAATTTCTTCACTGAAAGAGCAGTCAGGCATTGGAGGTGTTAAAAAACACCCATGTAGATATGGCACTTTGGGACATGGTTTAGTAGCTGTGCTGGTGTTAGGTTGATGGTTGGCCATAAGTATCTTAGAAGTCTTTTCCAAGCTTAATGATTCTATGTGCTTGATCTGACACAAAAGGTGTAAAAACAGCTCTGTGGGGTACGATGTGTACTGCTTGCACCATTGCAGTCTTTGAATGTCATGACTTTTACAGTCCACATAAAGTTTTTTCATGAGTACGTGACTGCCTGTCATTTCCTAGTCATGTCCTGGACTGCTTGCCCTTGTCTCAAGCCTCATTTACCCATTCTCAACCCAAGAGGAATCTGCTGCAGATTTGCTTTGTGGTGTGTGATAGCTGCACCATTTCCTGTGTTGTAGCTCAGCTGGGGCTCAGACAAATCCTGTGAACTCCGCTGATGCTCAGGGTACCAGTATATCCCAGGCGGTGTTTCAAGGCACCAGAGGACTAGAAGGAACCACAGAATTAGTGCTGCAATGTCCAACATCTTGTTGCACAGCTGCAGCACAGAAACAGCTAATTTTTGGGGCACAGGGACTCCAGTCTCAACTCAAGCAGGGCATATGCGATTGAATGTCGACTTTCTCTTGAGCAGCATCCTCTGCTGTAAGTGCATTGGTGAAGCACACTGCACAATGTTCTCCAGACCTTATAAAGGGGGGAGGTGGTTTTCCTGCAGACCTTCTTCAGGGAACAAACACATTAGTAGGCAGCCTGGAATGCACTCTGTCCTCTCGCATTATATGAGTGATTCAGATTTTTGCATAATATATTTAATTTGTAACTTATGTATGTGGTAATTTGGCAGACATTTGAGGAGGACATTTCCTTTTCTTGTTACTGCTAGTGCTTGAAATGATGACAATTTATTCTTTCTCAAGTGAAGTACATGGGGAAGGGTAGCCAAGAGCTCATGCTGTGGGCAGTGGGATTGTGGGGGCCAGCAGAGAGTTCAGTAAAAGTACACATTAAAGGGGAACTCAAGGGAAGGATTTTTTTTTTTCCTTTTCTGTATTCACTTTATTTTTCAATGACAGAAGCTGCTGCTGCATTTGAAAGACAAGAGTATTGTTTTTTTTAGCAGTCTCCCTTTTCCCTTCAAAACAGGTGGGTCAGTTTAGCTGGCTGTTCTACATACTTCCTCAGGGCCTACTAGAGAGGAGGAATTGGCCAGGATCAGTTTTGCTCCTGCTTACCCAGGAGGAGGAGGAAAGGATTTCTGTCCTACTTACCTCCTTTGTCGTATGGTAGGATTTTATATAAAATTATTTATATTTCATGTAATATAATAGAATATATAGTATAGATTATTATAACTATTGAATTAATTAACATGTTAACAAAAAATACAACATTTTATTAAGTGCATTATCTGTTAAAACATATTGTATTTATGATCTAGATTTCTGTTTTTTGAGATATTTTAAAACTATCAAAATAATGAAGAAATACCAAGAAACAGATATTTATGGTGTCCCCTAGGAATCATTATCACATCACTGATTTCATGCCCTTGTTGATTGAAGGGTAGCCTAGAAAAAGTTAGGTTAGATATTGCTCCATGTACATACAAATATGCAGAAGTGTAATGGTGCCTGAAGTCCAGAAAGTCCAATGATGGCTGGAGGCTGAAATGGAGTCCCAATCATCACCTACCCCAGTGATTTTCCTGTTGTGCAGCGGTACTTCATTATATCAGCATACTGCCAATATCCACCCACACCTCCTTAGGCCCTGCTGTCCTGACAACATGTCATCTTCCTCTCTATATGGTCATCCATGCAGGCTCAGTTCTGTAACTTCACTTTTTGTCTGCTCCTCATCAGTGGTACTTGCACAACATCTGCTTCAAGATTCTTTGCAAGGAAAAGCCCTGAAAATCGCCGTGTGGTTTGCAGAATGAATTCTCCAATGACACTCTCATTAATAGTTCTTGCTGCCAAATGCTGTTTGCTTTTGCTTTCAGAACTGTCTGCATTAATAACGAGTACCTCCACTTGCAAATGATTTACGTGAAGTGTGCTCATGCCCCTGCCACAGACAGCAGCTCTGCACTGGGTGAAAGGGAGATCCCGCAGTGAATTCATGGAGCAGCTCAGCTGCTGTGAACATCAGGGGTGAAGTACAGGGGTGTTGGATTAGATGACCTTAAAAGGTCCTTCCCAACCTAAATTACTCTATGAATCTAAGTGCAAATTGACGTTAACAATACATTTGAGTCTGTGAAGGAGCTGTAACAGTTTTTTCTTCTTTGAGGAAATATATCTCTTGGGATGTTACCAAAGGAGGGCACATAGGAGGGCACAGGGACACTAAACAAGACCAGCAGCAATGGCCAGCAAAAGCAGATGCTAGGCAACAGTTCTCTCTGCAGGCTGCTTCTATGCTGAGCTGCAAATTTCCGTACTCTTCTAGCTGCCCTTTCTGAGATGAAAAGTGCTTGAGTACGTCACAGCAGAAAAATAGTCCTGGGAAAAGCAGAACTATTTCTTCTGCTAAAGGCTGGCTGCACAGTTTGGAAAGATGAGCTCGTCAGGGATGCTGCTGCACTCAGGCTGAACCTGTGGGAAGTGTGCCTGTTCCTAGTAAATGTGCGTATTAATGTGGCAGTCATTGTGCTTTGCAAGGAGGGAGTCACAGAAATAATTAGTTAAGAGCGTGAGGTTTTGGCACAGATTCCCTTTCTCAAGTAGCTGTGATGTTCATATATAAGAAAAATTGATTTGGCATCAAGACAGGATTTCAGCATGCTTATGGTTATGGAAATCAGCTATGGGCATGGAGGAAATCTGGATATTGATTCCTAAACTGACTTGATGACTTGTTCATGCTTTAATATTTTCATGGGCTTTTACCCAAAACAAAAATGTCAGTAGGTGCCACTTGACTGTGCTGCAGCACCACCCAAAATGGTGGGAAGAAAAGGGATTTCCTATTAGACAGAAGCCTTTGTTGCTTGTGTTAGTAATTTTTTTTTTCCCCTTAAAGAAGGAGTTTTGTCATTGTTCTGCTTATTGTATTAAAATGTGCGCAATGGTTTCCTATGGAAGACCCCCCCAGTTTCATGGACACTCTCAAGATCCTGAGAAAGCCATTCCTCCTTCTACCTGCACAACCACCTGCTTCTGCCATGACTGTGTGTTTGTGATAGCACGGCAATAGCTTTACTTTGGTAGCATGTAGTCTTGCTGGCTCTTTTGGTCAGACTGCTGTTCAGTCAGCACCAGTACTTCATCCAGGACTGCCTCACAAAAAACACTTACTGACTGACTTGTCATGAACATGTTTCTCTGCAGCTTTAAAAGCTTAATCCCTGGATAATACTTCTGCCTGCTTCATGGTTTTCTTTGGAGACCTTCCAGCAGTGACCAATCTTGACCTTATTTGACTCAATGTAGGCTTGAAATGTAGGCTTGAAATGGAGGCAGTATGGCTGCTGGCTGTTATTGAAGTGCACGGAAACTATGTCATGTATGATTTCATCTAAGATCCCATGTGATAACAATATGTGACCAAATGCTGATCTCATTTGCAACAGCATGCTTCCGCTGTGACTTCAGAAGAAATCAATGGGTGTAATGTAAGATGAATCACAACATATTCACCATGCCATGGCAGAGCAAAATTTTCTCTGTAAATAATGTTTCTTTTGGCAAGACACGAGGGAGAAAAGGCTGAAAATCTATACTGTATTGAACTGCACAGCTCAGGAAAGAGGCTTTGTGCATAATGGTACACTTTTGAACATGGAGGTTGCTCCTTGAAGACTAAACTTCTCTTAAGACAGTTGCACCTTTTCACAAAATTTCTGCAAGTCTTTTCTGTGACTGGGGTGTAGGATTAAAAGATCTTTGGGACATTGTTTGAAAGCGTTGTGTTTGGAAACCACCTTATGTAGTGAAAGCACTCACAGAGAAACCAGGGAGATGGCTCATGATGGCTCAAGGTGGACTGCTGGAAACATGGAGACATTTTCATAGCCTCAGGAAGAGACAAGAAAGCCATTTTATCACTTGGTGCTTGGCTTGTTGCAACTTATTAAATAATCTGCCAAGCTTGCATTTATCGAGTGATTTGAATGTAGTTTGAAGGCACCTTTTGTTTCTTTCAACTGCTGTTCTAAGAAAGGTCCCTTAAAATTAATTGACTGATGACCTGTATAATTGATGCTGTCTACGCAGCATGCACCAGCCAAAACCAATGGGCAGTGAGAGCTCTGGCATCTTGGTAGAGGCTGCTCTAAACCCTTCAGAGAACCTCTGCTTGCCCTCTTTTTATGCTCTTGGGTAGGAGAGGGCATGTTTAGTTTTCTGCTTACTCTATTCCCTTTTGTACTTGTTCGTTTGCTAGGTGCATAAAGGAGAGGAGGTCACTTGTGCACATGGGATAAAGAGGTATTATGAATTCTAAAGTGTTTGCTTTATTGGGAAAAGCAGAGTGAGCAGGAGAGCACAGGAACATAATGTGTGAATTTTTAATGAATGCTGTGCCAAGTGTTCATGCATTTTTTTCTACCTGTAGCAGCTTTATTCATCTGGGAGAGTACTGCATACAAGATATTCTTTAGTAGTATGCTGGCTGCTGTTTAGTTTTAATAAATTAAATCCTTTGTATCAATGTAATATTATTTAGACAAGCACTTCCAAGACAGATTAGAAATGAACTTAAGGGGATTAAAAGCTTCTCTTGCTAAAAACAATGTTTCAGATGGGAAATCCACTTATTTATGTCACTTTCAGTGGACTACATTTGTCTTTAACATGTTGCTACTGCTAAAGAAAGCAGAGCTTTGCTCGCGTCTGCAGCCTTTCTGCTCTGCTTTACATACACAGTAATGTTTATTTTCTTCAGTACAGTAAGTCACTTTGGGAAAGATTGATGGGTTCCTATAAAAATGTGAGCAACCATTTTCTTTGTTATTTAGAGAAAACAAAGGATTTAGTGGATCTGGTGTGTTAAATAGAGACAGTCTCTTTGTAAAATAGGAAACAGTGCAAATGGAAGGTAGGAGCACAGAGAGAAAAATCTGTTTTGATTTCCCTCTTTCAGCAGGCTGAAAATGTCAGTTGAAAGGTTCTTGTTATCTGTGAAAGGATGGACATCTTGGGAGCAGCCTAATTTAGTAGTACTAGCTCAGGCCTGTGCAGGAGACTGAGGGGCAGGCACTGAGTCACAAGCTGTTTCCTCTAACTAGTGCCAGATTAGTTGTTCCTATACTAGCTGCTTGTCTTAGGACAGTGGTATGTCAATTCCAGTGGTGGACCCTCTAGCACAAACCCAAAATCTCTTGAGGACACTGTGCAGAGACCTGATTTGGTATACCACCACTCTGCAGGTGTAGCAACTGTTGCTGAGCAGTCTGTATGCAAGAGGAGATGCAGTCTGTCCATGTCACACTGGCTGTCTCCTGCTCCATCAGAAGACCTCCAGCCACCATAAACTGAGTGTTTTGGTCAATCCAGGAAAGTTGCAGCCATACGCACATCCAGAATTTTGTCACATTTGCCTTGCTTGCTATCTGGTCATGGAGAGGTGGCTATGAACACTAAAAGGACATCTTTCAGTCCTAGGCTCTTGTAGGAGGTTCTCATTAATGATCAACCAAGTCACACAATATTGATCTGGAAATGGCTGGCTGCCCCCTCATGCTCTCACACCAAAACATCAGCAGGGCAGGAGCTACTCCTTTGGAATGAGTGATGCCAGTCTCACGGAAGTGAACAATGAGATGGTAAAATATTTTGAGCATTGAGATAATTTTAATACCATGTTTCAGCTCCACTAAGATACCTAGCAAACAAACTTTACTAACTGCTCATTTTTTATTTATTTTCCACAGTTGTTGGATGGAATGAGGTCAGAGTAGGTACTAGGATAAGGCTGATCTTCTACAAGAGTGAAAAAAGGAAGAGCTCCTCACAAAGCATCTGGGGAGGAAAGGAGTCTGAGAAATCTTTGAGGACAGTTTGGCTTTACCTTTTCTGAAGTAAGTTAAAAGTCTTTTATTTACAGTGAGGACAGAAGAAATGATCAGAGTAAAAATAAAACTAGAAAAAATATGAAAAAATAATGTTTTAATTGGAACAAGGCCTTCCAGTCTCTTTATGGTTGCCATTTGAATGTGAGACCATGAAACTATAGTGCTTATTTCTTACATGACAGAACCAGAAGCTTGGCTATAGCTTGCGGATTTGTTATTATTGAAATGCACTGCAGATAACTTGGGCAGAGGGAGAAGTTCTGCCTCACAGCACATGAAGTTTGTCTTGGTAACTATGTCCCTGACACAGTGCTGGATTTTGTTATTTTAGGCACATCTCTCCCCATCATTACTTAAAACAGTTGCAGAATAATTTCTATTCCATCCCGTTTCATTATGCAGTAAAGTACTATTTATTTAAATGGTTTCTATAGTAATTTATTACCTGGTTAAAACAAAATAATTTTCCTTAATGATTTGGGGCCATTGATACTCTAGCATCAGTTTTAGTCTTCAAAACACACCCAAAATCTGATGTTCTAACTGAATTGCAGTGCATCAGATCAAGCAAGGGATACATTTGCAAAGCAAAGCTCAAGGATTGAGTTGTATGACTCCAGTGGCATTCAAAATGGCCCTACAGTGGGGCTTTGTAATAATCTTGTATTCTTAGGACTGTGTAAGAAGAGCTTGGGAAGCATAAATTTAACAACCATCTTTGTATTTAATTACTTTGTTCTGTTTTGTTTTCTGAAGCCAGATTTCACTCCTTTTTTCCCCCTAGTTACAGTGTTTATCAGGCACTTAAATCCTTATATGTTGCACATGATAACGAAAGTTGACTGAAATTTAACCACTAGTTTTAAAGGGGAGAATGTAGATTTTCTGCACGATAATGATGGGCTCTTCTATGACTGGCCACTGCATGTGCACTGGTCATTAACACCTAGGGGATAAAACTTATTCATTTCTACATAGCTTATCTAAAAAAGAAAAAAAAAACAACCCAACTTTTCATTATAAAAACCTCCAAACATAATTAGGATCAGGGCTGGGACTTCACTGGGAAATGTGGCGTAAAAACGCTTCTCATTTTAAATTAAGCTCTCAACAGCAAGTGCTTGGCTTTCAGCAACTTCTCTGAAACTCTTTTAATTGAAGTTCCATGAAAATCTGGGGAGTTCAGCTTAAGTTCACCTCCCAAACCCATCCTGCTTTCATTAAAGATTTTATTTGCCAATGAAATATATATATATGTGTGCGTGTGTGTATAAATCAGTATCTGCTCTATACTCTATTTTTTTTTTTAAAGGAACAGTTTCCCTTTTTCTTTATGAAGGACGAACTCTACTTTGTGCATGCCATGAAAGACAGAAGGAACAGCCTCCATGGGAGAACCTTCCTTTCCCCTCCAGCCTGAGGTTTGAAGCAAAGAACGTTTTTATTCCTTCCCTCAACCGACTGGTCTGCATCAATCTCAGGGGCAGCTCTGTATGGCCATGTTAAGGCCAGTGTGGGCTCAGACAGGTTTCCTTAGCACTTGGAATAACGCAGTGGAAATATCATTAGCCAAGGACTGAGCTTACTTTGAACAGGCTCAAGGTATTTCCATGTTACTTGCATGTCATTATTTTCTATTCTGTGACAACAAGGGTCTTGATTATTCAGAAGGAAGATACTTGCATGTATCTGGACAGTGATTTTACTTTTTTTTTTACCATTTAACTCTTCAGTTTGCTTATTTTTCCAGCTGCAGTGGCCAGATGTAACTGTAACAGCACCAAGGGGCTGAGGCTATACCAAGGCCTATTATCTCATTGGTAAACCAGTCAAATAGTAAAACATGTCTTACAAAATTACATCCATAGATCAGAGGTTTTCGAGTCAGCTAGAGTGTTTTTGAAGCTGTGAATTTGGAGATATTTGTTTAGTTTGAAGAGGAGGCCAAGTGGAGACCTCATGGCTGTCTACAGCTACCTGAACATTGTGGAGAGGCTGCTGCTGGTCTCTTCTCACAAGTAAATAGTGACAGAACAATAGGGAACGGCCTCAAGCTGCAACTGTGTGGGTTTAGACTGGACATTAGAAAATGTTTTTTCCCAGCAAGAGTGGTCAGGCATTGGAATGGGTTGCCCAGGGAGATGGTTGAGTCACCAGCCCTGGACGTGTTTAAAAGTAATTTGGATGTGGTGCTTGTGCATACGGTTTAAGGGTCAACTTTGTAGAGTAGGGATAATGGTGGACCTTGATGATCCTGGGGGTCTTTTCCAACTGGACTGCTTCTGTGATTCTGTGATTTTGCTCCTTCTGGGCAGAAACTAGTGTGCCTATCCATTTCCTTCAGGATAAGCTCTGTTATGTAGATTCCCATGGGACCAAGAGAGAGGATTCTTAGAAATTGTAGGTGTTCCCCTTTTTTATTTTGTGTTAGGCTTCAAATGAAAATGTGTTGAAAATGGCGTGAATTCTCAGTTCTCTAAGGCAAAGAACTGTGATATATTCAAGTCCTGTATCAGTTCACTGTGTATCAGCTATTAGCTATCATTTGGGTAGCCCATTTTCAGTTGGCACCAAGTTCTTTTATTTGATTAATTTATTCTATTACTACTACATCTACTTTCTACCTGTTCCGCAATGCTCCTGCATGTATGTATCTGCACTTTTGGTAAATCAGATCACAGTGTTTCTGATCATGGTCCAGCTGGACCTACACATCTTTGTTTCATGTATTTAATATACTCAAAATGCACTAAATGACAGTTTATAATATCATTATCAACAGTTAAAGACATTATAACTTCAAGAAATGAAAAGAAAGTGCATCCATATGTGGAAATGCTTTATTTTGTGCACTTTTAACCCTCACAATAGTTCAGCTGCAAAAATGGGGACAGCAGTGAGAAGCAGGGAGAAAATTGTACGTCTGCAAAATCATTTTTCAGCTTTCCCTCCACTGCTGTCATGAAAGACCACTGTGCTATTTGGATGGTAAATAACAACCAAGGACTAATTTATTTTTCTACATAAAATTATTTCTTGAATTGGATTCAAATGTGTTTCCTTATTACACGGTTTGATAATTCAGTGATGCTTTCCCCCCATAACATATGAGCTGATTTAAACCTTCACTCCAAACAGCCTCAGGCTTATTAAGAACAGTGTGGACTGAGTATGGATTAGGTTTAAAAGTAATAAAAAAGTAGACCTGTTGGTTAGGTGAAAAATTCACTATCAGATTCCTGAGTGCAGCTTTCTTTTCATGTGCAAACTGCATTAAATGAGGCATTTAATTCAACAAATCCATAGTTCTGATCCACCAGAAATAGAGACTGGGTTAGTTCAATTTGTAACAAACGATCTCCATATGATCAAAGTCCTGAGAGCTGATTTCAACATACTGCTTAAATTAGTCTAACACCGAAGTGTTTGGCTCTGGGACAATATTTGGAATGTCTTACCAGAAGAAAAATTCCTCTGCACACATGGTTCCAATATCTGGGAATGCCAACCTTGCTTTTTAATGGGCTGACAGGGAGCCTCCGTGCTAACTTTCTGACTCCAAAAAGTTCTTGTGCTGTCACCCGCAAACCAGCTTGGATAATTTTTCCTTGGCTTCCTTATTAAAGCCTGAATGAAGGGATTGTGTGGCTTTCTTAATGTCACTTGGTCTGCTTGCCATAAATTCAAGCACTCATGATGAAAGCTCCACTTATATTTCGCTGGGAAATGGAATCAAGGAGAATGCACCCTCGTTCACAATAAATAACTAAAGTTGAGTTATTAAGTGTATTTCATATAGCGGTGCCTTATTACATCAGCAGTTTAGATAATGGCTTCTTAAAAATACTCCTCTACTGAAATCTATGAAGAGCGGCTTGCACATAGGCGTTCCTCTGCATGAAAACCAAACCAGCCAGCTAGAGCAATAACTTAGGACTGTATTAACAAATATCAAATATTTACATTTTTACATGCTGCTGTCTATTTAGATTAAGCAACCATAGCAATAACAGCAGTCAGCAGCGCAGGCCGTATTTGCTCGAGCCCTGCCAGGGAATTCTCAGCTGGGATTGTTTGTTTGCTTTGTGCAATGAAGACTCGAGCTGTTTACATTGTAGCTCCAGTTTTAGAGAGTGCTAATTATGCTCTGCTGTTGAACCCTTCCATTTCTCAGAATCTGCTGTCCTGCAGAAATACTTGACATCAGCCTTGGGGAGAGCAATCTGACTCATGGCAGGCAACAAAGGGTGCTCCAGTGCTTTGTAACTGGGAAGTTTTGTAATGTGGTAAGTGGTGCTAATGGCAGCTCCTGCCTTTAACTCTGGTGAATTTTTTTTTTTTTTTAACTTCTTCTTTAAGAACTGATGTTTTCAAAGTTCTGGGCTGAATTTCCTCTCCTAATTTTACTACTTTTAAAATGGAACTTCTTAATGTGCAATTGGTTGATGTAGTTAAACTAGAGGGATGAGTAGGGTCTATTTGCACACATTAAAAGTGTACCATTCTTTACATCCCCCCCCCNNNNATTACCCTCTTGTAACACCCCCCCCCCCCCCCCCCCCCCAATTATTATACATGCAGTGGGATGTAATAAGTTGACACTCACCCAGGAACAGACAGAGCTGACAGTGAGTAAATGCCATGATTAGCATCTTACTGCTATAACTTTGCAGTTCCTTCCTGATGAGTTAAAATAGAAGTTGAATGGCTGTGAGATTATTTTTAAATCCATGCTAATTGTTGCTCGATGCGTTATAATGGCCAGAATGGGAGAATGATGTGGGAGAAAGGATGAAAGGTTGGCACTCAGAAAGGCAGCAAGCCCACTGTTTTCATGGTAACTATTCTGAACAGGTGGCTAAGTAAGCCAATTAAACAGACTTTTAGAACAAATTATGATAGTAATCCATTGTCTGGGATCATTGAAATGCGCCGTGTGGAATCTGTTCCCCAGAGTGGCCTGAATAATGAAAACCTAGTTTTGTATAATGTTATTGTTTTTCTATCTTTTTTAAATGGTCAAGGATCAGTCTCTCTTTCTCTCTCTTTTTTTTTTTTTTTTTTTTCCTTCCTCACTTCCTCCTTAGAGGTGGATGGAAGAGAAAGGGGAGAACTTTTGTTCTTGAATTTTGGAAAAAAGATGTGATCTGGTTTAGAAAGGAGTTAAATATTAACATGAGAACATCTGTTCCTTCAAACAGAAGGAGGATTTGCTAATGAACTTTTATAACTATTTTAGACTTTTTTAAAAAAGGAAAACAAAATTATTATTAGTTAAAGACCTCCAATAACTTTATAGACATGAGTGAAAAAAAGCTCAAAGTAAATTTGTCAGAAATATTGTGATTTTTAAAAGTGTCTGGCAAGAGGAAGTAAAGAAAACCTGAAATATGAGAGGAACCAGTTACAGATCTTTTAGCTTCAATGGAGGGCTCCAGAGATGTAGGGACTTTTCTCCAGTGTTGGGGAGAGACCATCCAAAGAGGGGAAGGGCAGTGCTCCAAACAGTGTGCTTGAGGTTATTCAGCCCTCTCATTATCAAAGCTTTAATTTCTTTGGCACAGCTTAGAGTTAACAGCAACATTTGGGCTTTAACTAGTAGCCTCCAATACAGAGCACCTCCTTCATATGGTCTTGTTCAGTGATGCACTGGTATTGATTAAAAAGCACATCGAAGTCTGTCAGACCTAGACTCATAGAATGTTTTGGGTCAGAAGAGGCTTTTAAAGTTGTATGTATACTAAGGGGAGGGCAATGCTAAATTTCTGCATTTTGTTGTCTCTTCTTTTTAGACCTGGGACAGAAAAGAGTTCTCCAGAATTATTTCAGTCTGTTGTATAGCAACAGTTCCAAGTTGCCATGTCCCTGGCTGCACTGGAACCACCGACCTGGGGACAAAATAAATTGCATGTAAACTGAGGTATGGAGATGGTGAGTGACAGAAGAATAGTTCTTAGAAATTGTTTTCAAGAGATTCTATATTCATTCGAGTAATGCAACTCTTTAGTCAATTCATTCACTTGAAAAGGTTCTTTTTAACCACTCTAATTCACCATTTAGCCTTAGATGGCCTTCATTAGTTTATTAGATATTAATCGAAAGAGATTTTAGCATAAATACAGTTCCAGAGAGGATTACTGCTTAGGGAATCTATTCTTTTACCCTCCTTATTTGGCTATCAAGTGTTTGTTGAAATAGACTTGTATTTACTCAGTCTCTTAACAAAGTCTAGAAAAGCTTTTCTGCAAAGGGAATATTGTTTTGTCAAAATTAGCTTATTTAAATAGTTTTCAAAGCAGTCTGGGAACAAAGATTTCAAAGCTTCAGCTCCAGCCCAATATTTACTTTTTACACTGTACAGTAGTTTAGACTTGCAGGAAAAGTGCACTTGCTTTTTTTGTTTTGTTTTGTTTAAGTTTCTGTGCTTCTAGTTGTGAGATATATATGTCATTTCTAGGGGTATGGAACTAATTGAGGAATATGTCCTGCCCTTGTTGAGGTGAACAGGGCAGATAAATAAAAACTCCATTGGACATAAATCTCCTCCACTAACATCAAAGAAACAGGATCCTGCTAAGTGTATTTGTATAATGCAGTAATTTATGCAAAAAGCAGCTTTTGTCAGCAATGCAACAAAGCAGCTTTGATAAATGTCCCCTAATTTATTGTCATGTATCTCAAATCAAAGTAAAACATTTACAGCCTGCATACTGAAGGAACCCAGGCCCAGGGCACTTAAAGGGTCTCTCTCCCTTTCCATCTCCTCCTTTAAAAAAAAAAAAAAAAAAGTAAGAAAGAAGGAAAGAAAAAGCTAAGTTGGGCAAAAGATTAAAAAGGATCTGTTTTGAATGCTAAGTATTTTATACAAGTTATGAGGAAAAAAATAATAAGGAAGCTGTGTGAAAACTGACAGAAAGGTTTATACAAATTCAGTTTTAAAATTCTGCTTAGCTTTTCTCTTACGGGTGGTGTTTGAGGAGTCATAATGTGGATGCTAATTGTGTTTTACAGGGACAATTACAGTTTCTCAGGTCCTGGAGGAATAAAACGCAGATGGTAGCTGTTTGGAGTCAGTGCTGCTCTTACCATCTCACCTGTGTATTCTCCTGAAATTCAGCACAGCACGTATTGGAAGTCAGATCAAGTGTGAACTGTTGGAGGGAAATGTAATGACTGACTTTAGACAGGAAAATTACACCATAGAGGAGGAGAAGGCCTTGAGTTCCATGTGAAGGGCCGAGGTCACTTCTATGGCACAGAAATCTGTTGACTTTTCTTTCTAATTGTGACAATTGTGAGACCTGCTGATTAGATGTAGGTGAGTAGATTGCTTGGCCTTGCACCATCTTGCATTGCAAAAATTTTGCGCAGCAGACCGTTTTATCTTTAAAGGGTACTGTTATTGCTGATAAGGCCCAGTCTGAAACAGGCTTGACAATGATGTTGGTGGCATTACTAGTAAGCCCTGGAGTGGGTGATTGTGTGGGAGTTGTCGTGCCTATGCCTTGTCACCTATCAGGAGGTTTCCCCTAGAAGCACTCCTCTAGATGCTCTGCCTCCTGCTGAGCACTGAAGTTTGCAGGGCTCTCTTTGCTGAGACTAGAAGAGAAAAATCACCTACAAAGGTGCTCTTCAGCCCCTGCAGGTCTGCTGTTGAGGTTGCAGGAGCTGGACCAGGGAAGGGCTGGAATCAGCTTGCTGGAGGAAAACCATCTAATGTCCATCAGATGACAAATTGAAACTATGAGAGCTTTTCAGTCACCCACAACATCTTTCAGTTAAAAAGACCAAAGCTCCGTTTTGAGCCCCTTTGATATTTAAAGAGAGCTATAAATTAAGTTCTGTTTCAGCAGAGATCTAGCATGGCTTCACATATCAGTTTGCTTCAGAAGTCGACAGCGTTTCTATGTTTTTTTTAACTGAGATAGCTCTGCTTATAATAAAACAAACACACAGCTTCAGGAGTATAATATCCTTTGAGTGCAGTTGTTTCAAAGTGTTTTACAACCCATCTGGTAGACCAACTCTAACCATTAGGCATGTTCTTGGAGAAAATGCGTTATTCACACAGATAGTTATGGTTCTGGTATTGCAGCAGACCAGAACAACGAAACTTTGCAAAGCCAGGCCTGCTGCACCATAAAACAGAGGCATGGAGTTCACTGAGAAAGTGAGAAGGAGTAGTTGTTTAAGAAGGGAAAAAAAAAAAAAAAGAAAAAAGAAAAAGAAAAAACAAAACCAAAGTAAGTTTTGTATCCTTTGTATAAAATTTCTGCCTGCTGGGAATGGGCTTGCCTCTCCCAGCACCAGCTTGCCTTGCATAAGTCATCTGTACTGTGGAATAATTCACCATAATTTCTTACGCATGTCTGTCTTTGTTGCTGTTGTCATTAAGGCACATTAAGATTATAAGTTAATATACTATAATTTAAGTTAATATTATAATTGCTAGGTTTATAATTAAAATTTTGTATAAGTATTCCGCAGCTATAGTCAATGAAATAAGAGCTGCTCATATTAAAAAAATCATCAAAAATATGCTTAAGAAAGCTAATTGTATTATGAATGTACTGCTTGAGTCACAGTAAGCCCAGAGGCTTTGTCAGGTGTAAGGCTCAAGGGATCAACTCTAAAGACAGGTGGCTTAAAAAAAAAAAAAAGCCTTCAAGACATGCAGTTTAACCCCACGAAAGACTGTGCCATCATCATAGGGCCAAGCAGAATGTGGTACAGCAGTGTCAGAACCAAAACATCAGCTTGGGTGGGAATAAGATGTGTATACGGATAGAGAATAATAGAATTGTTTAAGTTGGAAAAGATCTTTAAGATCATTGAGCCCAACCTAACACACTAAACCATGTCTCAGAGTGCCATATCTACACTTTTGTTTAACACCTCCTCCCTGGGCAACCTGTTCCAGTGGCTGACCAAATATATTTTTCTGTATTTTATATATATTTGTGTATGTGTGTGTGTGTATATATATATGTATATACATATGTATATATATATACACACACCTAATGTATATTTGCAATTATTTAATCTATAAAATATAGATGCATATGTATGCATAGTAAGTCTTGTGTGTATACATACACATATGCATATAGACATACATGTATGTGTGTCATTAACTGTATATGTATATATTAGTATGCATATACACATATCTAAGTATACATTTACACATACATATAGCATTTGTAGCTATGTAGAGTATCAACAAAGACTAAATGATACAGTAAAACCAGCTCCAGGGGCTGGCTGCCTTACTGGATGTCACCTGGCCTGTGCTCTGGTGGGAGGGGACTAATGCATGCAGTGGGGTCTAGTGAGGTAAGGAGCAGAGACCAGTGTGGGTGCTGGTCTCTGGAGACATGGCCACACTGGAGGGACTCACAAACAGAGGACAAAACCATTGTGTTTCTTTTCCTGAGAGGAAGGGTAATGAGAGCAAGATTTCTCAAAGGACAGTGGCAGCAGCAGCCACCAAGCTATGCCACGCTGGGCAATGGGGACCAGCAAGTCCATTTAGCCTGACCTGTTGCGAAAGTGTTGCCCGGCTTGTGCTCACTGCATCTGTCAGATTTCCACTGGGCTGTCCTGACAACCTGCCTGCAGCATACTGCAGCTTCTCACTTGCAGCATGAAGCCATTGCCTATGGCTGGGCACCAAAACCCAGTGCTGAGATGCAGTGGCTGTAAAGCACTGCTTTACATGAGATGAGGTGGCTGTAAAGCAATGCTTGGCAAATGCTTTTATACAAACAGCAAAAGGATTCAAGGGATGTTATCTAAATGTTGATGTTCTGTGTGCAGGAGGAGACTATAAACAAGAAGCAAACCATTACATGAGATCTTTTAAACTCAGTTTTATATGTATAAATAGAAATTATAACAACATGCCTGAAGATTATGAAAAAATCCTTGGTCATTTTAACTTAGGAACAATCAGAAAGGTTCAAACTTCCTTTCCACCAGTCGTAGAGATGATGTGGTGGTAGTACTTTGGTCCTGTCAGGCAGCTGCCAGCACAGCTGTGCCATTGTGTCGGGCTCTTGCACAGTAGGATGGTGAGATCTGGCGGGGATGGATGAAACACAGCAAGGAAAAAATATAAGTGTTCACAAACTACAGATGACTTTCCTAACCTCTGCTTCATCACTCAGCTCTTCTGGTAGCAGCAGGAAACAGAAACATAAGTAGGATAGGTGAACATGAAGAGTAAGATGAGAAATGTCCCTGTGAGAGAGCTGAGAGGTATGGTGTGACCCAGATTTACTACCACCTGACAATTTAGTTGATCACCTCACACGTCTCATTACCCATGATGTAACCTAAGCTGCACAGCTTGTGCTCTGTGTATGCACTCATCAGCCTCCAGTAAGTTTTCTGAAGGAGACCTGATGGGGCTATTTGGTTATGCAATTCAGGCAGGTTAGTGAGGTCAAAGGAAAGCCCTTAAAATGAAATGTAAATGAAATTAGAGTCAGAGAGAATGCTTATGTCAAAAAAGACATGGTCGGCACAGTTCTTCAGCAGGTATTTCACATTAAAAACACAATCTCCTACAGCTGTTGGTGAACGACTACTCAGGTGCTTGTGTTGCTCCCTTGATGTGGAGTTGAGTGGTTGTCAATGCTTGGAGTTCTGCAGCAAAGAGGACTCTCTTGTCAGCATATGATGCCTCTTGATTTCAGTATGTATTGTTTCTTCCTGTAACAGCAACTCTTTCTGTTTCTGAGCAGAGCATCTGATCACTGCGTAGCTTTGTCACTCCACCAAGAGCTCCCAACCATGGCCATGTTCTGCCCCAAAGGATGGAGATGTCAGAGTTTGTGCTTCATGAGGGCGTGATGCTGGTGTGCCATCGGAAGCTTTTGTAGTCTGAATGTGGAATGGCAAAAGGGTTCAAACGCCATGACGTCAGGAAAGGAGAAGTCTTCCTTCAATACAATGTTTCCTTAACTTTTTGAGTAAGTGAGATCATGAAACCTCCCCCAGCTCTGTTTCCTTTTCAAGCCCATAAAACCTTTCCAGACTCAGTTAGCAACCACTCACCTCCTCTTTCTTCTTAGCACGCCAATAAAAATACAGTTTTGCTTTCCCCATTATCGGCTAACATTTCATGAGGGCAGGTGTGCTTTGCACAGTTAAGTTAACAGAAAATCTTGAACTATTAATCAATATATTAACCAGCTAAGGTGCAGGCTATCTGTGTGGAAGGAAAAAAGCTATCCAAGGTGTGCTGGCCCCTTGTATTGCAGGATGTAGGGACACATGAGTAAGAGGTTGGCAGTGAATGCTGCAGCTGGCAGCTGCCTGCACCCTGCCTGCACCAGCCTCCCTCCAGCCGTGGCCGTGCAGCCCAGCCAGGGATCTTAAAATAATGTTTGTGCTTTGTATTGACTGGAGCTTGTGCTGAAATTTTATCCCAATACGTTTAAAGCAGAGACAGCTGTGAGTAGCTGTTAAATAGACACAAACAAGAGCTGGGTCCAAAATACGCATGTTCTACATAGTGCTTTATACATAAGTTGTGCTACAAGACCACAAAAATGAAGAAACCAAAACATATTAATTATTTGGAATAGAAACAGTCTCTTTTTAAGGGCAGGCACACTTTTTAGATGTCTTATTTGTGTCATATTGATTTTTAAAATCTCTGAAGCCCCTTTATCTCAGTGCACTTATTTTATGAGAGCTACAGTTTGACACATGGTTCTGGTTTATTATG
The DNA here is from genome assembly GCA_013396835.1 of Psilopogon haemacephalus. Taxonomy (NCBI): domain Eukaryota; kingdom Metazoa; phylum Chordata; class Aves; order Piciformes; family Megalaimidae; genus Psilopogon; species Psilopogon haemacephalus. Next base: position 106,555 of record VWZI01017904.1, read on the forward strand.
CAATGCTTCAATAAGTGAATGCAAATTACCTATAATGATAATTTTAATTTGAAACATAACCAAAATTGAACTTTTCAACCAAATAAATGTAAAGAGCCTTTTCTTTAAAAAAAAAAAATCTTATTGCACAAATCAGTTTCATTGTCTGACACACACACAAATTTCAAATAAGTTCACATTTAATGTGAGTAGGACAAATTTTAAAAAATCCAAAAGCTAACAAAACCAACACCCCCTCAAGCCCACCAATCTCAGAAAGTGTCATTAAAACCACATGGATTTTAAATTCTTGTTCTTATACAGAAAATTGCATTAACAGATTTTGACCTCGAGACTAAGCCAAGCTACATGTGTTAAAGACCCAGCATCTCTGCTCTGATCCATATGACCAGTTCTGCATGCTGGCTAAATAAATGCAGCCTACTGATGTAATAGCATCCTGCATATGTCTCATATTAATGGTATTTTCTTAATAGTAATAGCATTAAAAGCCTGCCTACTTTGCTATTGAGTTACTCTAGGATAATTTGCCCAGAAAGACTATCCTTGAGCATGTGAATAAGCATATCATCTTATAACTCTTAGCTTAAAATATTGAAATCAAAGCAAGCCAACAGTTTGATTCTAAAACTGGTATTTTTCCATTAAAAAAAAAAAAAAGTCTGTTGTGTTTCTTGAATAATTTATTATCTGGAGTTTTGTTGTATTTTCCACATGGAATTGACAGAAGAAAAAAAATACTTTTTTTTCTAAAGAAAGTTTGGAAGAGTGAAAATTCACACATGGAAAACAAATGAGCATCGGGAAACACTCCTCATAGCTAATGGCTACTTGGTATGTCGCCAGAATTCATACAGATCCTTAAAATCAAGTAAATTATGCCCGCAGTGATAGCTCCCTCTCGCTGGAGTCCCACAACAACCACCAAATGGCAGAGCAGAGCTGAACTGCCAAATTTCGTTTTTCACCTCCTGATTCCTTTCAATTAAGTAGATTCGTTTGCTGCAGAAGGGCCTATGCATATTTTATAGTGTGGAAGGTAGGAGTCAGCTAACCCTCTTGCCCAGGAGCTCTCATGGTGTTATGGCTGTAAAATGCCAGTGTCCAGGCATTTGTGCCCTCACCCTCATCCTTACCCCCATTCTTGCTGTCCTGCTCACCCTTGCTCCCAGCCGTGCTGGCCCTTACGTGGCCTCATTCTGCACACGCCAATGCCAGGGGGCTGGGCAGGGGCTTCTGAAGGTGAGGTTTATCCATACAGCTTTGCTGAGTCAAAAACAAAACCTATGTTTTCACAGACACGTGCATCTTCCTGGAGCAGACTGTGGAAGGGAAATGGAGAGAACATGCTCTTTCCAAGAGATCCAGGTAAAGAAGCGCTGCTCTCCTATTCTGTTCTTGTGATGAGAGATCGCACACTTTAAATACCTTATTGAACTCACAGGTTAAGAAACCTGCCACTCATCATGCAACAGATAAAATAGCTGGTGAATTATGTGCTGGAAAAATTAGGATGGATTACACAAATATCTGTTAAGGATATGATAAATATTTATAAACATTCTTCCTTGCAGAACATGTCTCTGTCATTCATTTCACTGCAATGAAAAACCTGGAACAATGGAACTAATGACTACATTGTTCCAAAGTTAAGTAGTATATCTAATAAGGAAAATAATCAAATGAGCCAAATTCTTTATGAACACAAGAGTGAAGCAATTAAAATAAATGTGATTTTCCAGATCAAAACTTCTGGCTGTTAATTGCTATATGGCACCTATCCTAGTCATATGAGTTTCCCTTGCAGCTGTTTTTATTTCATGATACATTTTGAAATCCCAGGAGCCTGGTTCCGGGATCTGCCATACAGACAGTTAGCCTGAAAACCAGGATACTTATCGAGTGTTTATAATCTGGGTAGATGAACTCTCAAGGCAGGCCTTTAAGAACAAGCACTTTCTTGCCATTTGCATTTTGTTTGCAATGTGTTTCCAATGAAGATAATTTATTGATGCATACTTTTTACACTGCAGTATGCGGGTTTGCTGCCATATGCAGGCGAGCTTGGGAAGGAGAGAGATGGGGATTGAGGAGGTGTTCCCTGCCCCCTGCCCTGGGCTCCACGGTAAGGTCATTGCTGCATGCACTCAGCTAACAGACCACGTGGGCTGGGATGTGTGGTGCAAATAATGCAGCCACACTCCAGCCTTTCTCTTATCTTCCACAGCTTCTAACACTCTGCATCTGACAGATGCTCTTGGATTATATTTTTTAAATTTGTGCCACTTACTGGGGTCCAAGAGCAGAAGTGGTGGGATAGGAGGCCTGCAGCCTCTACAGGGTTGATGAGCTTATTTACCCCACAACACGTGGTCCCTTCTGCTAACAGGGCACTGTGGACAACCAACATAATCCAGCCTGTTTATTTGGAGCTGTATTTTAATATCTGTGGGTTGTTAATGAGACTAAAGAAGTCAGTTACAGGGAATGACAACTGTAGTTTGTCCACCGTTAAGCAGATATTGGCAACCCTAAGTGCAACTCGGGAGTCAGTGATCTCAGCTATTGAATGAGCTGAAGCCATGAGCTGTATGATATTGATTAGACAATGGGTATTGTATTTACCCACATAGTTTTATTGGGCGAGGCTCAACACAATGTGTTTTCATTTGGGAAACTTAGGGAAGATAATTAAAAATGTTTTAGGGAGAGCCTAGCAGCCTTTGTGCTTTTCTTTTTAAAGGCTACAGATGTCTCCTTTCTTTAAAACTGCTCCCTCCCTACCTTCCAAAGATCAAGGGTAATAATAACAACAATAATAATACAGTATCCTGGAATTTTTCTACGTGCCTCTAGAGAACTTTAATTTTTTCCATAAACTGTTTTCTGACAACAGCTGCCTCCTCTACTTTTACCCTGCTTCAACTGAGGGTGCTGCTGTGGCTAAAAGTAGTGCCTTTGAATGTGGGCTTTTTTTCTGTAGAAAACTCTTCTCTTGCTAAGTAGAACGACACAGAGTTCAGCTGTTCTTCCTGGGCAGTTTTTTCTGTCTGTTCTGTGCTAATGCCAGTTACCAATGCTAGGGTGCCTTTGCAGATTACACAAGATAGTTAAAACTTGAGCTTTAACTTGAATTAATTTTGGTTAAACTGTGGTTCTGGGAGGTGCCAGCTTGTAGGTATGCTTGTGTTGCCAGTGTGGGTCAATGATTACAATGTGAATTTTGGGCTGTGACTCATGGCTTGCAGCACGCCCAAACTTACTTTGCCATGCCCAGTGCCTTCACACTGCCAGGGGATGTGGATATGTCAGGAGCTCAGGTAAAACCAGACTAAACCACCTTTATGGTGAAGGCAAATGCGATGCTTCAGTTATTTTATTTTAGATCTCTCTGGCTCCTAGATCTTCACTGGAACAGCTCACTCACTGACAAAGCTGGAGCACTCTAGGAGAAGGGACAGCCTAGGCATTGGCTGGCAGCATGCCAAGGTGAGAATGGATCTGAACCAAGGGAGGAGATGAATAGGTGAGCAAAATCTAGGGCTGGATAACACCCCCGAAGAGAGCAATCTACAGCACAGGAGCAGGGGTAGAAAATAAAGGGTCTTTGGGAGAGACATTTCCCAATGCACCCTCTGTTTGAAGTGGTGAGGTTGGTGATGCTTTCCAGGGCCAGGCCTGAACACAGCTGAGGTGCAGCTGGGCAGTAGTTTGTAAGCAGCCCCCAGCCTGTAAAGACTGGTGGTGAGACCCCACTTACTGTTTGCTTAGAGGCACCAGCAGTTTCTGGGGTCACGTTCATGCAAAGGAACCTGAAATGCTGGGCACTTGCCTGCCAGGAAAGGGGAAATTTCACAAGAGAGGAAAGGAATGGATTTTCCAAGTTAATTTTTCAATGGCTTTATATTGAATGGTGCTCTTAAACCAGTAAGTCCCAAATTTAACCAGACAGTAGGGATCTGTAACTTAGGCAACACTTTGTACCATGCATTTCTATAATATAAACACACTTTATATCTCTGGTGCTTCAAACTGTGAGACAGTGTCCAGGCAGCAGCCAGGAGCTCCCTTCTGCCCAGCTCTGCCTGCTGCTGCAAACCACATGCACATGCTGAAAAGCATGTCTTCCTGATAGTCTTCCCATCCATAAACATCTCAGTTGATCAGTTTGAAACTTCTCTGGAGAATATATATCCTGTTTTGCTTTTTCTCACACCAATTGCATTCCCTTTATCTGAGGACTTTTCCTTTTTGTAGTTTTTCCTTTTCTTTTTTTTTTATTTTTTAATTTTTTTTTATTCCACAGCACGATCATGTTTGCCAGCCCCAACATCACGCTCCTCTCTTTTATCGGAAGACTGACTCATAGCATCTTTCAGTTTGGATTCCCTTTTTTCCCCTGTGGGACTTTGGCCCAAACAGCACAACACACACAGCATCCGCCCAGACTTGACACAAAGTTAGGCATCCACCCAGCATGGGGGTGAACTGGGACCCATATTTTTTGCCACTGGGAATTTTACCATACTGAGACTACTATGATTGCTTTTATGTGGAATAATTTAGTGTTTCCCACCCCTCCAATGGCGATTGCTGCTCTCTAACTCTCCAGGCTTCTGGCCATGTGGCATTTAATTCTTTCTCACCCCAGCTTGGTCCATCCCCAATGCACTGGCTCTGGTTCATATTTTTAAGGTAGTTTCTAACAGCTACTACTCCGCTCTTGAACCTGATGCTTTCCAGCTCCAGGCTCTGCAAAGAGTGCCTGGAGGTGTGGGTGAATGGCTCCTGGACCCACACTCAGAGCAGTTTCTCCATCTGCACCACAGCATGGGAGTACAAAATGGCACCAAGTTGTACTTGCCCTCATTAGACGTGGGCAAACTTGGCTGGAACACAAGTGCAAAGGCTCATCTTTCTTCAGCTGCTTGTAATTCATGCTTGAGCAAGAGCATTATTTGGGGCTTAAATCAGCTTCTTCTAAGTAGGTCACAATTCTTCTAGACACAAATTCCTGCCCCTGACTTTTCAGAAACATGGTTTCTCAGTCTCTCCTGATTTGTGTAACACCTCAGGTGCCCTCTTATCAGCTTTATCAGCTCATCAGTTGAATCCACAAAACAAACACTAAGTTGCTGCCTGCACAGGGTTCAGGCTTGGAAGTGTTCCTCTGCCTTGGGTAGCAGCCATTGCTCTGACTGATTTGCATGGCTGATTTTTCCCATTTTAATGATGCTTCACTGTTAGCCATGTAGCCAGGTAAAAGGATATATCCTGCATCTCCTATGGTCATTGCATGAAGAGATGGCCAGGAATCTCCAGTCCATATGGGCTTTGCTGTCTGAAACAGATGCAGTGCAATCCACGCTATAAAACAGAATTAATTTTAGCAGTACAGAGATGGATTCCCCCAGATCATCACAACATGTGTTAAACATCAGTCTTAGTCTTTTGTGTAGTGCTATAAGGAGTTTGGACATGCCCAGTGATACAAAGGAGATAATAAAAGAATGCAATGATATATAGAATAGAGTAGAGCAGACTATAACACTATACAAGGATGGTGTAGAGCTCTTCACTGAACTGAAAGGATGTGACTTCATGATACTTTTGCTGAGTAGTTCTGGTCACCATCCTACTGTTGAAAATTGTACTGATTTGCTTATTTGAAGCCAAAAGAGAGAAAGAAATAAGTTTTATTCCACTCAGTGGAGGTCTGAGTCTGACCTTTAAAAATACTAGTGGAAAGTATGAATCAACCAAACACTGCACCTCTCATTGGAGGTGGAGGGTTGCAAAGTTGTCTGGCCACAGGAGACTATCCGTAGGGGTGGATAACACTCATTCAAAGATGGATGTTTAGATGTGTATCTGCGTCACAGCCCCAGATGTTTTTTATTCATTGATTGCCACCTTGGTGTGCAGTGGCAAAATGATGGAGCTGGATCACAGCTTGATTCTGTGGTCACCTTTATATCACTGAAACAAGCTGAAGTGTGATTTTACAATGGAATACAGGATGCCTGCAGGCTTTCATGTTTTATTTTTGTTTCTGTGAAGCTATTTTTCACATCCTATTCTGAAAACAATGTTAAATGTCTAATTGAATAGACCGTTGGAAAAGCTGAGTAGGAAGATTGGGCACATGAACTTACGTGAATCAAATGCCTTTGTTTCCAAACAGTCAAGTGATAGCAAATATTTATTGGCATTTTCCTTCCACAGGGGCGTTAACAATTATAATTTGCTAGTGCATACATCATGAGTACTTTCAGATTTTTGAACAGAACATCTGTTGGTCAAAGATGAAAAACCTTGAAACAAACAACAACAACAACAAAAAAATCTATTTTTCCAGGGTTATGAATCTGACAGCATCAGAAATTATTGCTAGGAAAACATTTCAAAAGCCTGAACTTGCACTTATGGAAAAAGGAACACAGATAGAGGAAACAGATAAATATGCATCGTGTTAGTAGGCTTTGTTTTCTGAAATGATATATTGTTCCGGAGAAGCAGTTAACAAACAAATTATTGTCTGTGTCCAGTACAGCCAGAGCTTTGGTTCCACCGAACAGATGTTGAGGTGAAGCAGATTAAAGCTTAACTCACAATAGGGCTGTACCACAGGAAAGGTGCCCTAAGTTTATCTATTGTTAAATAATATAATTTATCGTCTTAGAGGGCTACAGAACAATTTCTGTTTCTTTTTCTACTTTTTGAACAAAGATTTATAACAGAGATAGTCCCCAATTTTAGATATTTGCTGCAGGTTATATTTGAAAGAATTTCCCAAAAGACTGATAACCACTTTTTTTCCCCTTAACCACAGTCAAACCAGTGAACTAATATGATGCTGGCTTCAAAGAAATGTATTTGCTGCCTCTGTGCATGATAAGTTTTCATTTAGTCTATGATCAGCTGACAGTATGCAAGTTTGCAGATACCAGTAATTGAATACAGATAACCTTGGTTGTTGACCTATGCAGAGCCATGACTGTCTAGTTTCCATTGTTTCTGTTTTTGCTAGTTGACACAAAACTGATGTGGGCTGAATTTATATATTAGCCATCCATTATAGTGGGAATTGCTTATCATTATGAATGCATATTGCCAGAAGTTTCTATTTATTTAACTTAATAAGATGGCAAAAATGAGCCTGATTGGGCCAATTCAGGATGATTTAACCCTTAGCAACCTGGTTAGTGTCTGTACAGATAGCAGGGCATGAAAAGGACATCTGCCTTATTTTAGTTCTTCATAAATTAATTTTCTTTTTGGCTGAAGGTTTTATTTGGTTGGAGGGATTCTTTTTTGTGTTTGCTTTTTTTTTTTTTTTTTTCTTCCCTAGCAAAGAATTCCACGAAATAGTGAGAAATTGAAACTGATAGCTGCAAAGGAGCCAAGCAGTGTTGGGTATCCAAATCATTTTGGCTTCTAATAGCAGTAGGCAGCTAATTCTCTTTGACTTCGTTGAGAGCCCAGTCTGAAAAGACTATAATCTAGTAGAGTTTGCCAGGAGATGAAGAGGACAGTGGCAGCATAGTCTCTATGAGAACCACCTGCTATACACAGTGTGGACTTCATTGCAGAAGCTGATCTGCAGGTTACAGCTAACTCCAGCCTCATGTG
>VWZI01017904.1:119186-136686 GCA_013396835.1 Psilopogon haemacephalus
GAGATAACTCTTAAATTTTAATCAGCACACTTTCTTATTTGCTGCCAAAAATAATTTAGATGATGAATAAATGCATGTGTAGTGCATGCATGGCTGTAACTCAGATGTGGTCACAAACTTCGCCACTATGTGCAGCAGAAATATTATTTATTGCCTCTAACATGCAGTGAAAGTATGGGTTTCTTATGCTAAAACCTGGTTTCAGCTAGGTTTTAAAAGGTGTCAAAAGGAAATGCTTACTGGTAGGTACCAAAGCAGAGACGATCTCAGCCACATGACATGAAATGTCACCAGAGACATCAGGTAAACCTGATTTTCCTTTTGCTTCTTGTCTTGGGTTTAGGGAGCAAAAATGGATGCTCTTTAACCCTTCTCAAAGGAGCTAAAGGAAATTGCTCCACACCAGATTTGGAGAGAAGTGCAGAACTGTATTCAGAAATACATGTATAAAATACAGAATACATAAATCCATGATATGTACTATACAGCAAGAAACCTTCCCCCCAACCATGTCTTAATAGCCAGGTCTAAGTATTCTTTTCTAACCCCCACCCATGCCTCCCTACATTAGGCCCAACCAGGCCAAAACTTCATAGGAAAAAAAAATTAGCCAGACTGCTCAGGGCTGCAGCTAGGCCCCAAATCCTCCTCACACCACCTAAGAGCTCACACCTTCCCCAGAGAAGGGAGAAAACAGAGCCAGCCGCCTATACTGCCAGCTTATAAACAGGTAGCAGATTATGGGATAGACTAACAACAATTTATAATTCCCCAGGTCCTGTCTAACCTTCCAGAGGTCTGTGCCTTAAACTCTTGACACTGCTTGAACTGCTTTAGCCGGAAACCAACAGAAGCCTCTACCACAACTTGTCAGCACTGCCACAGCAGAGGAAGAGGTGAGAATTGGGACTTTCCTTGGGGCCCCCCCCATCAATGGACAGAGGCTGGTGGGTCGGGCAGGGGAATATGCAGCAGGTAGTGCAGGGGCACAAGCTGCAGGACAGTGTCTGGCACAAAGGAAAGGTTATGCCACAAGCTCCTTGTGCTCTTTCAGGAGTTATTCTGCTATATAAAATAGGCTTCTTTTAGTTACAATTAGTGTTTTGGTACTTTCTTCTGTTAAGATAGTACATAACTGTGGTGTGGGGTCATCTGGAGCCCAGAGGTCAGAGCTTAGGAGCTCAACAAATAAAAGGCTGGAAGCTCAGGGTTTCTTTGCAACGCATAACAACAAACCAACACCCAAACCCTCACAATCTGGGGTTTATTCCACCTCTGATCAGACTGCTGTGCTCTGCAGTGCTATGGCTATGAATTGTTAAGATACAGAATAGTAAATAGAAGTGAAGGCAAGTGAGCCAACTATCATTATCTACTCAAAAGGGATACGTTAGAGAGCAAATTTTCATTGTATCAGCCTAACAAAAAACAACTCTCTTGGGTGGGGTGTTGCAGTTTTCTAGTGAAGACGAGAACAGCAAAAATGCAGTTTGAAAGTCAAGAAAATTCATCACCTAATCAGCTGCCTTGATTTGGAAAGGGGGGCAAGGTAGACCTGTGAAAGTGTGTCTAAAATAGAAAATACGTAGAAGAGTATTTTGACTTTATTTTGAGGAGACATTGCTGGTTTAATGTGACTTACTACCTGAAATTATCAGCGTATGTAGACACTTACATGTATCATTCACATGCATGCATCTGACCAAGATGAACAACTCCTCTCCCCAAGGCACAGTGATAAAGCAGATGTGAGTGCAAGGTGCCCAGGGCAGAGCTGTGGGCAGCTCTGAGGGTCACAGCGAAAAAGTGTCCTGGGATGGCCCCAGATATGGCAAGGAGGGACCACTGGTGTATTGCTCACAGGAGTTTTGCCCTCTCCAGCTTCACAGGCGTGCTTGGCAGGTCAGTACCTCAGTAAGCATGTACCTACGCCCTGTGTCTAAGAATGGTGTGTGGTGTGGGGAAGGAGGAGGAGGAGGAGAGGTGGGGAAGAGATGCGTTGTACCCAGTCTAGAGATTAAATTTGGGGTGACCTTCAGGCCTGACCTTCTAATTCTACATCCTGTCTTTCCTTGCACCTCATTACTCATGGGGCTGTCAAGTATGGATTCCAGTCTGATAAAGATTGCAAGTTTATTTAAAAGGAAACAAAACAAAAACACAGCAGCTTTCCTCATTAGTGGCAGCCATCACGACTGCTCCTTCTTGGGACCACACAAGGAGCAGAGGCAATGGCACACTGACAATTAACTCACCTATCAGTGGAGGCTAGGAGCACCACAGGATTTGGATGCTGCAGAGCATTTCTCAGCTCTAAAAAGGAGCTGGGCTGTCTTTTCTGAAGTGCAGTCTACACTGCACCACTCTAGCCCATAACCCCACAAGCCAAGTCCTACTCAGAGGTGACAGAGCCTGCCTGAAGATGTGCAGTCCTGATTTGCAGGTACTCTCAGGGGAGATGCTGGTGTGTGGGCATATGCAGTGCTGCCTACTGGGCTGCACACTAGCACCATGCTGGGGCTTATTGCTTATGGCAGTGCTGGAGGGCTGCTTGCCCATCCTAAGGTGCCAGGGGCTGCTCATCACATGGTGCTAGGTTCACCCATTGTGTGGTGCCTGGCATCCAGTCAGGGTACAAGAGAGCCCCACAGATACCTCCTCCCTGGTCTGGGACATCAGGGAAGGGAACTGACCACTCAGGCTATAGCTGAGACTCTGTGTGGAATGCCCAAAGGGATAGACTGGGCAAACAGGCTGTTTTGGCACTGTCTGGCTCTATTTCACATTATTTTTTTTCCCAGAACTGAGTTGGTGGGTGTTGCCCAGAAGAATAAATTGGTCCTGGTAAAAAGTAAAAAAAAAAAAAGTAGGTGTACAGTACAGCTCAGCTGGGCCCTATAAAGGATCTCATGTTGCTGGTACTTAGGTAATCAAGTTACACAATTCAGCTGTACGAAAGTAACAGATGCTGTTTGTTTTAACTAAAAATGTCTAAGTCTATGCAAGGTTTTAGAACATTTGCAACCATCTCTGAAATTAGCATGTGTGCAAGCATTTTTGCATAGAAGGATTTGAATGTGTTCAAAAACTTTGCAGGCTCCTTGTACACAGGTAAATGTAGTGATGTGACTGCGATGGATTATTTGCAGGTACATGAACACAAAACCATAAAAATAGCAAGGCAAGCATTTCAATTTGAAATGGTGGACACAAGTAAAATGTTTGTTCGTTTGATTCAATGCTGCCCAACTGGGGAGAGAAGGCAGAAAATCAGCTCTGGATCACCCACAGCTGAACATCAGTTAATCACCACCCAGGTGGTTACACTCCTTTCTGGAAGCTGCAGTCCCCACAACAGGAAGTTCCCACATGCTGGCTGCCAGGGCTTTAGAAAAGTCTCTCTGCCCAGTCTCCTGGAGAAGGTGAAAATGCCATGTGGATGGAAGGTAAGTGAAATAACTGCATGGATGTATTATGTTACTGCATTTTGACTTTGTTTAAAACTCATACTAAGTTGCTGTGTCTTCTTCCTTGACTAGGTAGGTAACTTGATATCATTTATGAGAAGAAAATCCTTATAATTTCTTATCATTTAGCTATTTCTGCTTATAACTTTAGCTGTGGGTAGCTCCCAACCTGCCTTCAGGTCCTCAAGGTATACAAATCCTGAGCAAAGCTTAGCATATCCACAGAGACACTGTGTATAGCTTCCCTATCTATAAATAGATGTAAAAAGAGTGTCATGATGTCTGCAAGGCCCAGGCAGATTCGGATACCTACCTCTGGCTGATATTAAATGCAAATGTGGTTCTGTGCATGCACATGAAATGTGATATTTCTTGAGGAAGGTTCTCTGCGTTTTCTCCCCATCACATGCAAGGCTCAGGCCCAGCTCACTGGCCAAGCTCCACCTACAGCTGTTCAGGCTCTTGAGTGCCTTTGGGCTTTCATTCCAGGACCAATTCTGATGCCAGAGGGTTTTGGCAACAGTTTAATGTGAATTATTCTTTCCACTGAGGAAACCATTGGTGATAACAGTGATGAGATGGTGTGTGTGGTGTGGCCACAGCTTGCTGAGGATATTAGACCATTTGGGTATTTAAGGGTAAGCTACAGGTACTGGTAGTAAGGGAGCTGCTCCACAAATGAAAGAAGAGAATGTTGGTAGGGAAGTGAGTATGCTAAGCAGAGGTTAACTCCTGAGCTGGTCTCTGTGAATAAAATGTTTCCAGAAGCCTTAACAGACTTGGCTTGAGCTAGGTGTTCATTCAGCTAATGAAAACATTATACCCTCTCTGTCTAACCAGCCTGATGTATTCACCAAGCCTTACAGTGAAAGCAGACATGTGTCTTGGCCACATTTGTTGCCTAATATGAGTGTGGACGTTATAAACTTGAGCAGTATTTAAGTTGCTGTGATCTTAACTATAGTTTTCTTACACAGCTGCCCAAGCCAGCTTACATGTTGATCAGTATCAACTGCAGCCTGGGAATAATCTGGCCATGACTCCTTCCTTGGGCAGGGAAGTAAATCCTTACTGACATCAACGAACTGAAAAATTCTGAGGCCTGGCAGTGACAACGGAAATAGTGAATGAGAGCAGTATTTCTTTATATTGATCCACCTTTACTGCTCATCTACTAATAACATTGGACATTCACCCTCTGTGATAAGCTGTAATAGGTGCTTACACTGGTACTAGCATTCCAGTTCTCCCAGTAAGTGCCAGTATGTGGGAACCATGAAGCCCCCAAATAAAAGAGCTGGCTAGAACTGCATAAAGTTAACTGTATTAATATTTTTCAGGCTTGCAATTCAATCTCTTGTCTGACAGATTTACATCTTGATTTCATGCCCAAGAATTTCCCTACACAGTATTTCAAGAGCCTTCAACCCAATCTACCAGACACAGGGAAGCACACAGGAAGGGAAACCTCCTGTGGCCCTATTTTGAATTTCTACAACTGTATGGAGAATCTAGGGAGGAACCAATGCTTTCCCCTTATCTCTGAATTCTTTGCCCTTTGAATGGAACTGGAGTTTAATCTGCTCTTCGTATTTCCACTCTTACTGGTATTTCTTGAGCTTCTGTTGTGCATCATTAGTCATGTGTGCCCAATGTAAGCCAAAACTAAATTATTATTTGTCAGTTTACCAGCTGAGATTTGGTATGACTTAAGATATGGAACAGCTTCTATAGAGCATCTAAATACAGGATGATTCCATAGCCTGAAGTGGATACCAAAAAAGTTTGTAAGATCAACAGTGTCATGATCAGGAGGTTGGAGCACCTCTGCTACAAGGACAGGCTGAGGGAGCTGGGGTTGTTCAGCCTGGAAAAGAGGAGGCTCTGGGGATATGTAATAGCAGCCTTCCAGTACTTGAAGGGAACCTACAAGAAGGATGGAGAGAGACTCTTTACAAAGGCCTGTAATGATAGGATGAGGTGCAGCAGCTTCAGGGTGGAGAAGTGCAGGTTCAGATTGGATGTTAGGAACACATTTTTTTACTATGAGGGTGGTGGAACACTGGAACAAGTTGCCCTGGGAGATGACCTCTGGAGGTCACTTCCAACCCAGAGCATTCTATGGAAAAAGTATTAGGAACAAGAATTTAAGAACTCGGTGCGTGTTCACAAAACACATAGGGAAACATTTGGTGCCTCAGGATCTATGGATACCAGAAGTGTATGTAGCCATTAAAAAATGCTTATAGAGAGTAATGCATGGGGGGTAAAAAAACTGTTCAAGAGCTATTAAAAGCAATGAATATTCCAGCTTAGCTAATCAGAGCTAGTAGGTGAAGAAGACTGGAAAACCATGCTATGGAAGCAGCAGCATCTAGACACCCTTTTCTGGTGTCTTCCCTAAGTGTCTGCTGCTGGTGGAGAAGGGACAATACTTTCCCTAGACAAGGCATTTGCTCTGATCCTTGTACAGCTGCTCTCATGCACAGAGTAGGCTCAGATTCAGACTTAAAAAAAAAAAAANGGCCCAAATTAAAACTTAAAAAAAAAAAAAAAAAAAAAGGAATAATAATCTCTTGTTAAGATGTTCTGGGCCTGTGCTTCTGACAAGGGAAGGAGTGTTTGCCCTGAGTGAGATGCTGATGTTAATCATGCCTTGAAAGCCAACTCTAATGGTGTTCAGCATGAGAACTTTCTGCAGGGATTCTTGATGCTTATAACGAGCCAGGATAAAACAGTCCAATGAGTCACAGGATGCTTTCTTTTGGGAGATTTTAAGCTTTAATTTCCTTCAGATTGATGGACGTCAGTCAAATAGGTCTACATCAAGACTAAATCTCTATTAGAAATTAAAGCTTTTAAAGCACAATTTTATCAACAGTTGAGATGCACTGTGATGGACTTACCTGTGTTGGGTAACTGTGAGCCAGGTCTACCTGTGCCAAGCATGCCACAGACATACAGTGAGATGGAGAGGCAGACATTTGTCTGGACACCAAATTCACTAACATTTCTCTAACTAAAAAAAAACAAACAAAAAAACCCCAAAAACAACCCGAAACAACCAAAACCATCTCTCCTACCTAAAGCATTCATGTGCTGCATGGGCTGACCCATAGGTGTCAAGTGGAGGGCCCAGTCTCTTTTCAGTGGTGCACAGCAATAACAGAACAACAAATGCATACAAACTGGAACATAGGTTTCACCTCAATATGAGGAGAAACTTCTTTACAGTGAGGGAGCAGGTTGCCCAAAGAGGTTGTGGAGCCTCCTTTCCTGAAGACTTTCAAAACCTGCCTGGATGCATTCCTGTGCAGACTACCCTGGATGATCCTGCTTTCCCAAGGAGGTTGAACTGGATAATCTCTGGAGGCTCCATCTAGTCTCTAACATTCTGTGATCCGTGCCTGGAAATCAGCAGCTGGAGGAACCTGAATATAAGTGCCTTGATACTTACGGCTTGCCTATTGTCAGCAGATTCTGCTTGCAACCTGTAAACCTCCATTCTGGCTGTGGCGGCAGCCATTTGCCAGGTGCTCCTGCGAGCTCTGGCCTTATCTGCAGTGCCTTGGCCATAGGTCCCCCATGCAGGTCCAATGAAGCCAGCCAGCTTGACAAGATGATGCTCTAAGTACCCTCAAGAAAAGTAAATGGATCCTGCTCCTCAGTCCCCACACATGAGCAGACACATTCATGTAAACAAATCTTATTTAAATATTTCTTTAGGGTTTTTTATAAGCTGGTCACAGATCCAAGAAGGCCATTAAACATAACAGATAGCAAAATACAGAGACCAGACAGCCAAATGGAGAGGTCATTAGATAAAATATGAGTTTGGGGCTGCATGTTTTACTTTTTTTTTTTTTTTTTTTTTTTTTGCTGGTGTGGTAGGAAGGTCCTGTGATACAGTGAGGATGTTGCTTCCTTTTGTTTAAGGGGTAAGACCTGGGCCAATGAGTGATAATTAGAAAAATGTACTTCATTTAAAGCATTTTCTTGTGTTGCTGAGGTCTGAATTTGACTTAAAGAAGGGCTAAAGAGACATTAAAACCTGAGGCAGAATGGGAGATTGTGCAGAAGACAGGTGTACACCAAGAACTGAGCTTGTAAAGGTGGACTAAGAAAAATGCATCCAAGATAATTAACAAGGATACAGGTGCCAAGAAAAAAAATAGACATTAGTGAATGCTGAGATTTGGTGAATCTGAAGAAACTGCCTTAAATATGCCACAGTTGCCTTTCCAGTAGCTCACTGTTTTTTTGGTTTTTTTTTTTTCCTCTATAGTAGTTTCCCATGTTTATTTTGGCACTGTGGGGGAAATGTTAATGAGAGAACTACTGTTGCTGTGCCCTGCTGTATGATGTTGAGTTATTCCAGTACCACAGCAGCTACTTTCAAGCAGATTAACATTCAGATACTGGGCAGGTTCAGCCAGTTCACATAAATCTGCATAGAAATTTTATTAACTTTTTTTATTTGCTGGACCACCTACAAAATGTAACCAGATTGCTTATATTCTTGTAAGATAGACAAAACAAATTTTTTAGAAGTCTATAAAAATACGCCTTTCTGCAAAGGTGAAAGTGCTAATCTCTTAAACAGTGGCATTTGGGTACTAAACGAACCAAAACAACTAATTTATTACTCCAGTAAACAGATAACTTCTTTTTCCTTTTTGCTTGCACTGAAAAGAAACATGCCATCAAAACCACCACCGCCAACAAACAACAGCAACAAAAAAACCCCCGATGGAAGCAAAATTGAGGCACTGGGTTGGCACTTGGGAGATCTGGTTTCAGTTCTTAGTTCTGTCAAACACTTCCTAAGTGACCTTGTAAATGTCACTTTTGAGCATGTAAAACCATCTGGCCTGATCTAGTGAAACATGTATTTAATTTTAAGATGCAAGTAGTTCCACTTACATCTCACACGCTTAAATTTAAAGACATGTTTACATGCTTTGCTGGTTGGAAGCCACAATGCTCAGCCACTTCCAGGGTGGAGTGCATTTCCCCATCAGCTACAGTATCTCAATTGCAGAGTGAGTATAAGGAATATCTGGTCTTTTTGGCTCTAAACTCTCCAAAGCGTATGTCCATCAGCAGAGAACTAGGGCCTCTGTTTGGAGTGCAGGGATAAAGATAGTCACTTGTAAGGCTAAAAGCTGCTAATATAGTTGTAAAAAGAAGTCTACATATAGGCACTGAAATCCTGGCCTGATTTTTCAGAGTTGCTTAACAACCAACATTCTCATCAAGTCAAGATCCCGTGAATTCTTTGTGCTTCAGAACACTAGGTCGCTTATTTGGTGGCTAAAAATAAGATTTTGAACCCCAATTTCGAGACTCAAAACTTTTTGCCTCTTGTGCTTTAAGTGTACTAATGTATTCTGTCCCTTGCCATTATAACTAATCACAGCCACAAACATCACATAAAGCTCAGATTCAGAAGTAAAAATACCATCACTGAACAATTTAACTGTTTTCTAAACGTAATTAAAAAGGGTAAGATTCCACTGAGACATTTTAAACAATGTATATAATATACATATGTACATCCACATGTTTTTAATATTCATAGTACATTTTATGGCACAGCAGATGTTTCTTAATTCCCTGCCACCAGGCACAGGAGTAAGCCTATGCCAGGCTATTTTATTATGAATAACGTGCTTGCTCCATCATTAAGAGGGTTATTAAAGACATAAACTTTTATGCCCTGCTTTTCAACAGCTGTTGGTGGTCTACAAAGTGATAATCCTGCTTTCATCAAATATTCTTAGACTTCAAACCCAAATAAATAGATTTCATAGGTAACCAAACTGAGTCGTGAGTGGGAAGATCATAACCTTGTGACATCTCCAGTGCCATGGAAGCAGAAATGGGGGTAACTTCTCAGAAAAGTCCTTAGCTGGTAGGCTGGAAATGGCTGCTCCATACATCATTTATTCCTAGAATGGCACAGTAACTCCTATACTAACAAACAAACCTGACTGGATTTTTTGGCAGCAGCAGGAGAGAAAAAATGTAAAAGCAAATGCTAAGTTTAAATAAATAAATAACCATACCACACAAAAGATAAACAAAACAAAAACCCTGGTGCACATGACAATAGCTGTTTTTTCCTTCCTAATTAATTATGTGGCAAAGACACAGTAGCAAATCCTGTAACCTTAGCTTTGAAGAAAATCAGCTGAGTAGGTTGGATAACTTCAAACAAAAGGGTAGACGGGACAATAAAGGTTAGGTGGCTGTGTTCCGTCATGGGCTCTGCAGCTATTAATTTAAACGGATGTGACCCCTACATGACAAAGCTCCAAAGGTGTACAGGGAAGAGGTTTTATTCTTATAAATAGGACTGATGGCAGGTCAACCAGGCCCCCTCACTTTGGACTTCCTAAAGAAAACAGCTTCAGACAGCTGAGCAAAAGAGTTATGGAGAGTGCTGAGATAGGAAATATCTACAGTTCCGGATATATTATGATTGGCCCCAGGAATGAGGAAGCTGAGAGCCAAAGGTAGTCCTAAAGGGTGCTAAACTGTACAGTACTAACATNCTAGGGAGGAAAACTAAAAAAAAAGGGAGAATGTGGAACCAATTTTCAAGCTTGAGCAACTGAAAGTCTATTAAATGATTCTGTCATCAACATGAGATGAGGAAAAAAGGTAATAATTTATACAACAAATTGGGTAATTGTAGCTGCATGGACAAATGATATTTCTTCCCTGATAACTGAATAAACATTGTTAGAAAAGGAAGGTTATACGGAAATAGCCACTTTAGTGAACTACAAGCATGCAGGTCTTCTTTTTCTGTTGAGATCCAAAGAAAGGCATTAAGGACTGAAGGGGTGTTTATGCCCTCAACCACAAGCAAACAGTTTGCATTACGCAGTTGCTTCATAGAACTTGAAGCAATCTCAGCATCATTACTGCATCAGGCTAGACTCAAACCAGTTTAATTTTTAAGAGATAGCAGTATAAACTGAAACAATCACAAGAATAGTATGGAAACCATAATTTATTTTCTCTACTGTTTTCTTAAATACACACTTCACAAAACAATGCAAACTTGTAGTAGATACATCCAGGAAATATGCAGAGGGTGTAAGGGGAGACCTTCTGAGGCCATCTGGTTACTTGATACTGGGAAAACACAATGGTCAGCTAGGGCCAGTGGAAGGACTAGAAGAGCAAACCTGAAACATTTCAAACCTGGTGGGCAGAGCACATGTGGGAACACAGCTACAGAGTTGTAGAATTCCTAAGTTTCAGGACCTTCAAGTCTCTATTTACTTTTCTGCCACAGACTTCCTGTGGGATGCTGGGCAATCACTTAATGGCTTTTACACTTTTGTATTGTTCTGCTAAAGATTATACTGGACTTTCCTGTGGAGATCAGGCCTTTAGTACTAGAAACCTTTCTGGAAGGGTCACTGAAGTATAAATTAATAAAAAACTTAATCTAAGGATTTGCAACTTGCAATATTGACCTCAAAATTTGTTACCCTGCAAATGAGGAGGGTGCTGTACAGATTTCCTTGGCATGGGTCTTCCCTAAGTGCGAGGGCAACTGAATACTCACCTTCCTTGGGGAAAGAAAGAAAATTCCATTCTCTGGCCAGAAGATACATCTCCCATGCAATGATGCACTACTCACATGTAAGGGTGGAGGGTGCAAACCAAACCCCAGCTAAACATTCAGTTGTGCAAGGTGTTGAATCACTTTGGCATTAACAGGACCATGCGTATGCTTGCAGGACAGCATGTGCAGAAAGGGCTCAGCTCCCCGTGATCATGGTTGAGTTAGGGAGATGGAAAGAAGAGGAGATAAAAAGAGAAAAATATTTTTTGCTAGGATGGATTTTCCTGCCTTCTTTTTTATAGATTTTATATATATAATTCCATCTCTTTGAACACGTGTGTGTGTGTTAACAGCCAGCCCCCAGCACCCGTGTCTGAAATGAAAAATAATAAAAATATATTTACATAGCTTCAACATTAGGCTATTAAAAAGCTACAGTCAGTATAACAGAGGGGGAAAAAAAATTACAAAGAATGATTTGCATAGCAAATACATTTCACAGTTGTTTTGGACAAATGCCCTCAGTAAATATGTTTAAAGTCATGTACAACAAGAATATTTTATCACAAGTAACCATGTTTTAATAAACACTTAGTCTTTTTGTATTTCATTCTTTCTCATCATAATAATAGAAATATAACACCATATATCACTGTAAAACACATTTCCACATAAATGCTGATAAGCACAAAATATTTTTCATCATTTACATTTTACCTGTAATAATATATGGCAGGATTAAAGCTGCATCCATCATGTGTCTAACTAACCTTGCTGTAATGAATTTTTAAATGTAATGGTTTCTGTCACAAAGTAAAATCATACATAATATCTTTTGACACAGTATGCTGGTAGATGCAAGGTTTTAAAATGTAAATGCAACTTCATTTTTAATTAGATTTATAAACTCAAATCATTGTTTTCTTTTCTATATAACAAGGGTGATGGAGAAAGTGCGGGTTTGTGTCAAGGCTGCAAGTTTTAAGTACCTTGCTTGCAGGAAACATGCATATCTAGTGTGTAGCAAGTTGTGCTAGAAACAAAGGATTATCAAAATCATAGGGAATTAAATCTTTTTAGACTGCCTGAAGGGCCTCCTCTGGTACCCTGGGCACTGTCTCTGTGGCAGGGCTAAGGATCAGCCACTGGTCAGGCAAAGGGGCAAGTGGGTCAAGGACAAGCATGTCCTGCCCCAGCCCCTTCCCTGCCCCTGCTTGAAACATGTAATCCAGTTCACAAGAGGGAAATCATTAAAAATAATTTGCACAAGCTTTCTGTTCTGTGAGCTCTCTTTTTGATGCAATATTTCCTTCAGTGCTTCTCACCGTGGACATGTTCCTGCCATATGGATGGGAGCCGGGTGAGGAGGTGGCTCAATACCTGAGTGGTTAATTAAGAGCTGTTGCTGGGCCACAAGAAGCAGGTTTGAAATCCCTCTTCACTCACCAACAATGAGTAGCTTTTTTAGCAGCAGAAGTCACTAGGGACAGCCAGAAGCACAGGGTAATTATTTGAGATAACATAGAGCTGAAGAGCGTGTGTGCGGGTGCGTGCGGGTGCGCGAGGCTGCAGGGGGGTGCGCCTCTGAAAGGAGGGCAACGCTACAGAAAAGTCTATAATAAAAAGGTCAACATCTCCTATTTTTCTGTACAGTGTCGGCAGACTGTAATGCCTTTTTAGAATGAATGACAACGGATTCTATCTTTTCTTTCTTTAAATGAATCTCTTATTTTGTATTCCAACTCTGTGATGGTGAGCACGGATCTTGGAGGCCACGCTGAATGAGCTGTTCTCATGTTATCAGTGCAGATGCTGAAATTACTTTGCATTGTTGCAAAATAGCAGTAATTTCAACATTAACTCCTGGAAACCCTGAGCTCTCAAGAATAAAGGGGAGGGGGGGGAAAAAAAAAAGGGGCAGTGAACTGAAAGCCAAGAATGAAAGGAGGAAAGTCCATCCTTAGAAATCTAGAGGTAAATTTGTAGTGCCACGGGAACAGGCAAGTGGTTTAGCTGTAAGTGAGCTACTCACTCAAGCCAGCTGAGGTCTGGTCTTTGACTACACAACACTGCTTGTGGGCAGCGGGCTTTGGGTTATCATCTATGCTACATAAACCATTGAGGTTCACACAGTTATGAATTTCAGGGATGCTCTTGCTGCAGTGTATCCCATTCACTGTTTTTCTCAGCAGTGTGAAGAAGCATGCCGACTTTTAAAGGCTGTTATTTTTCTAAAGTGCTTCATGTCCAATATATTTATGAAGGCAAAGTGACATTCATGGTCACCACTGTCCAAAATACGCAGACTGTAGCACCTGGCAAAAACTGGAGGCAAACTGTGTATTAATTCGCTGCATTACTGTATTTCTTTTCTCAGAGGATACGAACACCCCCTTTCTCTGTCATGGAAGGTCTACACTATGGGCTCAATACTATTTCCCACTTTGTTTACTTGGCTTTTTTCTACTTCATTACTGAGCAAACAAATGATGATGCCTCTGTTGTCTCTTTGGCTATTCCAGAATATCTCATGTGTTCTCCAACCAAATATGAGCTCTGTGAAGCTCACATAAGAACTTAGCTTTATGCTGTGGGGTGAAAAATCAGCTCAAGAAAGCAAAAAGATCCAGGACCTCCTACTCGCTGTCTGTACCTTTGCACATTTTCTCAAATGCTGAGAGAGCTTTTGCCTGAGCAAGCAGCGATTTTGAACGCATGTGGCAGGCTCTTTCTTCACAAAACCCAAAGGTTTTGCAGTTACTAGATATGGGCCAAACCCCCAAAAACTTTGTCTGTGGAGTGGGGACCATGCTGTTCCTGTTCCCTCTCTCTGTTTTTAAAGGCAGAGCTTGGAAGCGCCTTTGATGTTTCTAGAGTGCAAACAATACTGCTCCAGCAGCAGCACTTTTGCCAGTGTAACTGTCTCAGCTTTGTTTAGATACTGCCCAATATGTTAATTATCATCCTTACCTCTGTGGCATTATACTGTCAAACTGTACAACAGTCTTTAGAAAATAAAAGCTAACACCCTAAGCTGCTGTACCCGGCTCCCATAATATCTATTCACTGACAATGCCTGAGCTGTCAGATCAGAAGAAGCTTCATTCGAATAAAGGTGGGCAGATGTGTGATAATGAGACAGAAGCATACAGATGCTAATATAACTGTTCAGCAGAGCAGGCTCGTCTTCGTTAGGCAGACCCAGGTAGCAGCTGCAGACTGTCAGACGCTGGAATGCTGCTTTCTCTTGATTCTCATTTAAGATCAGCTTCGTTCGCTGTCTGTCAGTGAACTTTTCCCTCACAGGAGCCTGGACCCCTAGGTGATCAGTCACATTTCGACATAACTAGATGTCAAAAGAAGTTTAAGTTGTATGACGAACTGTGATGCATTCCCTGTGCTGGCTGGCAGTCTCAGCCCTCCAAGGCGTCTTGTTAATGATCCACCTGGAAACTCTAGAGTATTTCCTGTATTTTGTTTTCTTATTAAAATACTGGATAAGCCTTTGTCAATATCCATGTCAGCAACTGTAAGCTCAAGACAATATTATCACAAGCATAATTTGATTTAAAAAATGGAATTGTGGGCCTGTGCTGACCAAGGAGCAGGAGACATGCATGGAGAGAGCAGGATGCTGGCTTTGTGCTGCTGTAATTTATCATCATCAATTACACCAAAATTTCTGATCTATTTGGGGAGAGAGGCAGGGCATTATGAGGCAGGTGAAATAAAATTTACTAAAGTTGCTTCATGAAATACTTCTGCAGCCAGCCAGCTCACTCTGCTGATGAACACAACCAGGAATAAGATAATGGAGAGCTTCCATAGATGAGCAAACAATTCAAATACACAGGAGCTTGGAAACACAAATAACCCAAGATTGTAATTTCATATACTGCTGAAACCTTTGAACTCGGAGTCTGAACTTGGTCAGTTTTTCATCTGTTACTATGAGCTGTTTACCCCCTTGCACTCCCTGGCTTCAGAGAGGAGACAGAGGTTATTTAACATAAAATACATATGTGCATGCACAATGGAGCAAAATCTTCTCCTGCAACATTTGTGGGACAAGGTTTTGTATAACTTGGCACTTAATCATGTCTAGCTAGTTTTTACTGTCAATCTCAACTCCCTTCCTCACTTCTTGCCATTTATTTAGTTCTTGCTTGGACAGTGAACTTAATGTAGCCAGGTACAATTAACAGATTTCTTACATTTTTTAATTTCTCAATTGAAATATCATTAGACGTTTGCATCACAGTTTTCACCTAAGAATAGCCATTCTGAAATTAGTGGAACTGATCAGAAGTCTAAAGCAGCTTGGCACCTGATGTGTGCTAGGATGAAAACTCATTTGGAAACTCCATCCATGTTCAGCCAGAGATGTCCAGCATCTTCCCCAGGGCTATGCAGAGGGCCACTGGGTAAGTCACTGTACTATACCACATCTCCCTCAGTTCAGTGCAAGGCTGTTTTTATTTATTCCTCCTTCCAGTGCTGACAAGCCCAGCTTTTAGCAGTGATGAACAGCAGATTCAGTAATCTGTTTCTTTCCCTGCTTTCCCCATATCAATATAATTCTTAATTAAACACTTCTTACGGCCAGTTTATACTCACTAATGCTTTCTAATATAAAACAAGATGTCTCCCCCTAGATTCTGGTATTTAGTAGCCTGAAGCTCATTAGTGCATGTGTTCTTACCCAGGAGTTTTAAATATTTAACTAGCTAGGATTCTTTCAAGAGGTCTTAACCTTATAATTTGTAATAACTTGGGGATCTCATATCTGAAGTGTAAGTTATTAAAAATGTTTCCTTCCTTTCACCCTGCATTGATTTCCTACTTCTAGCAATCAAACTAAGAGCTATTAGGCCAAACAACTGCAGCTGCCTATTTATTTCATTGTAGTAAAACATAAGTAATGATAATAGATTTCCTAATAGAGATTGATCTTCCACAAAAGCCAAAAACAAAGTGCACAGAGTCTGGGCAGTGTATTATGCATCGCATGGTTAAAATTGTTCAGCTATGGAATAATATGGGAAGGTAGACAAAAAGGAGCATACTGACTGATATATCTTTGCCGAGAAATGTGTTACTTCTGTTGCTTGTAATGGCCTGAGCATGTGATACAAGTAAATTTTGTCTAAAAATTATCTAAGGACCACCTAATGTGCTCTGATGCTACCGAATGTCAAAAATGTCAGCAGCTTCCAGTAATGACTCTCTGACATAAACAGTAAGGGAGAAATATTACAGTTACTGAAGGAGTTGCGAGGACAAGCATGCATTTTCATGAGAGGGCTCTTTGAATGGCAGCAAGTACTCAAGCAGGCAGCTTTGCCTGCCAGTTAAGCTGGCCAAAGAAAGCGCTCTTCCCCTGAAAGACAATTAAAATGAGTTAAATGAATTAAAACAGCCCTGCACAGTTGAAACATGGTCAGAGGTTAGAAACAGTAGTATCTGGATTTATGAAAATCATGTGGCTGCCAAGGCTCAGAAATTGTGTGCAACAAGGGAGCCATTCAAGTAGTAACGCAAAAAGCTTTGTAAAATTGAAGGCAATATACATAATTCTTAATTTCTAGGGGATGATTTTGTCAGCAGTTTTGCCAATTTAGGACACCGGTGATATACTGATTCTTAAAATTTGATTTTTAGCAAGTTGCTTTTCTGGGGAGAAAGAGATTAGAAATGTATTTGTAAGCTAGGAACAGCTTGCCCTTCAGTTTGTTATATTTTTATGCTAGAAAGATGTCACGTGCCTGTCATTCCTATGTTATTCAGAAGCATCAAATTGTAACAAAGAGGGAGAGGAACATACATTTTACCTAAACCATGAAAATGCAAAAGGAATCCCTCCAGCTCCTTTGTGCAGGAGATATTCACCTCAGCTGGTTTTACAGGAGCAAAAGGTCTGCAGTAATTACTCTCGGATATTTAGGTATTAATCTTGCACTAGAAATCCCAGAATGCTACAGTCCACTTTACATAGACAAAGTCTATCAGAAAGCATTTGTCTCCACACTCTTTATTCACTTTCAAAGGGTTAAACAGCCTATTTACAGGGCTGTCAGCAATCTGTATCCCAAATCATGAAAAAGTCTGGCCTAGTTTTTTCAGCATGGAGACTTGTCTTCTTGGCCTGTTGTTGTTACCATCATGTAATATCCATGACAATCGTGTTGTGCTTTTTAGGGGCTCTGTAGTGCTAAATCTGAGGGGCCATTTTAAGCCAGTAAAGGGCTTTATTTATGTGGATTTGAAAGAGTCTTGTGAAGGGCCTTCTACTCAAAATCCTCTTCAGCAGGTCATCCTGATTTGAAAAGGATTTAGATGCAGAGGCAGTGATCAGTACTTCTATCACGTTCTAATAGACTGACATGAGCATTTGTGCCTGAAAGACAGGGGGGAAAAGAGTGATGCAGATTTGCCCTAAATTGGACTG
>VWZI01017904.1:139186-161686 GCA_013396835.1 Psilopogon haemacephalus
AGATATGATGTTATTGCTGTGCACAAGTAAATGGCAGTCACTTCTTGCAGTTAAACCAGTGGGCTACGGTTTGATAATTCTAAGCCTGCAACTTTAGAGGCTCAGGAAACCACAAAGTTAATTCTGACAGCACTTCTGGGCTGCTTCAGAGTTTTAAAAAATTGTTAATCAGGTCCACTCATGTTGGGTTTTTTCTTTTGGTGGAGGTTTGGGTTGGTTTGTTTGGGGTTTTTCTGGTATTGTGGGTTGGTTTTTTTTGGGTTTTTTTTGGGAGGGGTTTTTCTGTTTCTTTAGGGGGGTTTAATTATTTTTTTTATTCAAACCTGTCTTTATTAAACAACAAACTCCATTAACACTCCAACCTCCAATCACATCAGTTACATTTTCATACTGGAGGTCATATTTTATTTAAGCTGTAGGTGAAAATAAATGCATCACATTTTCCTTTCATTCACCTGACAAAACAATCCTGCAGATTAGAATGGCATGATAAACAATTTTGGTCTCAAAAGATGTCTCAGATTGAAAAAAAAAAAGATGCTGCTTGAAAATGTCAGGATGGGTGCTGAATGTTAAAACTTTAATGCAGGTGTGTGGCCAGTCTTACCAAGAGCCTGCCACAGCACACTTGATTCCAGGCAGAGCTGCTTGCCTGTCACTTTCCTGAATGCTGTATTTAGAGGCTAACATCATTTTACAGGAGAACACAGGAAAGTATACAGTAAAGAAAAAAAATAAACTGGCACTAACTATTAAATATTTATGAAACAAGAAAAAAGGTACAGCAGAAATTATTGACTAGGATAATAAATATCTTTGGAAACTCATTACTTTTCTTACTGTCTTTGCAGAAACAGCAGGTACAACGGAGCTCAGAAAAGCTGGCATAAGACAGAGGTATGTAACATACTTCAACAGGCTGACTACATAATATTTAAAATTTACAAATTTGACTTCATAAAGTAGAGATGCCTGGAACATGTAACAGCTACCAGAGAAACTGCTATAATAATTACATGAAATTATGACTAATTACTAAGATATACAGGGTGTTTCACCTTATCAGATGGTATATTCACACACCCAGGAGCAGCTAAAACACACAGTAAATACAAGAATCAAAATTCTGTGCAACGCATTCCTTTTCCTATAGTCTATGATGGTACTGTGGAGCAGATCTATAGGGATCCTTTAATTAATATAAGTAACTGATTAGCAGATCAGCATCACTGACAACTGTTTAACTGCATTTTGCAAAACCTTCCAAAGTTCTGCTATTTGTCTTTGCTTTACAGTGGAATGATAACGAAACCTGTTAAGTGGTCTTCAAATAGCTGGGCTGGGAAGGAAATTGCCAGGTTTTGATCTGTTTGCTATTCTAGGAAAGCAGTATCTTTCCAAAGATACAGTGCCAACACCGGGCATTAAAACTTTACTGAGGACAGCATCATCAAAACCAGCATACACGTTTAATGAAACTTGGGGGGGAAATTTAAATCTGTCTCCACCTTGAAAATATTCTAAGTAGTCTCACTAGCAGAGAGATACAATGAGTGGGAAAATGAGGAGTGAAATAAAACATTTTAATCAACTTTTTGCTATAAATAGAAGTAAAAAAAACCTGAAAAATCAACTGGCATATTTTCACACTGCACTGTAAGTCCTCTAGAGAACTTTCAAGATTGTACCATCACATGTTGAGGTGCAAGGAAGCAAAGGACTTTTCATGCATTCTTCACCTCATGATGTTGTTTCTGTAAGAAAAAGTTGGAAGCTGAAACGATGACAACTTGCACTGACCCATGGGAATGCAAACAGCTATCTCCTGATAACACGGTGAGATAATGCACGTCACCACTGCAGCCAGCATGAGGACACTTGTCTTCACTCATTTTATATCCACTCTATCACATTCCTGGCCACACTTCCCTATCTGTCCTTTCAACACACTCCATACATTCCTCTGGTGAAGTGCACAACTCACTTGTTCAAACAGAACTGGGCAGTACAATTACATTTTCCTCAGCACAGACAAACAAAACCCAAAAGCTACTTAAAACTGCTATTCTAGAAGGCCACTTTTTCACACCCTGTTACGGGAGCAGCCCTCCTTTTTCTTTTCATAAGGAGCTGGCTGCTGGCCTCGAGCAAGTCTTTCCTCCCACAAGACAGAAACACAGTGTTAAACTCAGCCTGTGAAATCTGGAAACCACCCAGAGAAAAGCACACGTGCAAGACTCCTTGTTTGCCATCCATTATTCTATTGATAACTTCTCCATTGTGTCGAAAGCATAAGCTTATAATGCATCGTATTTGTCAAATTAGCCCAGTCTCTGACATCTCAAACAGTAACAGAAACCTTATTTGTAGAATTCCTTCTAGATATGGCCTCTCAGCAAAAATATTCCATCACTATTTTGAGTAATGTTGTAAAGGAGCTAGAAAAAAGGCTGAACAAAAGCAAGAAATATTAACAAGGAAAACTGTGTTTTGTTTGTTCCTGTTCCAAGAGTGCGGAATAGGAACAGGGGAGAGAAAAGGTGGAAAACCCAAACTGAAAATATTTCATTTGGCAGAGATGTATTTCTTGAGCATTTCTGTCACTGAAAATAAAAACATTATTGACAATCATAGGAAAAAGAAAACACTTCAGTCATGCAATTTTCCTTTTTGGAAAACATCTAGTATGTTCTGATCCTGCTTAGTTCTTTAGAATTCAAACAAAGTTGTGGTAGAGCAAATTTAATGCTGAGATATATCAATTTATAGCATTTTATATTGGCTCCATTCTGCACTGAAATGATAGTCATCAAAACTACATTACCTTTCAGGTGTTTATTACAGGCTAAAGCAACTGGTTATCTGTTGGACTCCAGTGCAGCACAGGGGGAGCTTCTCCTGTAGTAGACATTACCTGGAGTGAAAAGAGAGCAACTTGTCTGTTTCCACCTCAAACATCATTAGGTTGAATTAAACCATTTTTCTAGTGATTAAGAATCCAGCTTAATGACCTCTGGATTCATGAATGTGGATCTCCATGAGTGAGACATGACATGGTTAGTCTGCTTTCAGCTCCTGATTTTGTTTTCTCCTCAGGGTCTACTTGCCAACGAACTTCCAGCAAGGGTAGAGTGTTCATATTCTTGACAATGACGTCACCGAAGTTACGTGTTTTTAGCGTATCTTTTCGTCAAAAAGCTTCCCTCCCCTGCCAACCTGCTACTATTTATCTCTGTGTTGTGACTCCTAGGTAGTGTTGTACATAGCATAGTGAATTACTCTGATACTCATCTCAAGAGGCAAGCAACATGATTTGTTACCCAACTGCTGCCAAAATGGATGAAGGCTATGAGGCATAGGACACACATTTTAACTGGAGAAAAAATGATTTGAAATAAGTAATGCCACCACATGTCAAATTCCTGGAAAAGCAAGGAAAACAACCCCTGAAGTCTAATATAGCCATAAAAAGAAGCATCTTCACAGGTCTTAACGTTTGCATTTTTTGTTAGGGTGGTTGCAGCTCCAAAGGCTGTGCTTTTTTATAATACAATTGGTTCAGTGACCAATTTTCAAAACCCAAATTACACTATCAATTTAAAGTCATCGTTCTAAGACATGTTTTCCTTGCACACCAACTATAAAAGTTCAGCCACCTAAATTATAGTTAAATTATGATTTAAACTTTATTTAGCTGGAGGCATGCTATGCAATTCTGGCCTCTCAACAAATTACCACACAATTCACTGTCTACTAATAAGGTATTTTCAGACTGTAAAACTCAAAATATTAGCCCTTTTGCGTAAAATCCTTCAGATCTGTCAACCCTCGATACAAGTCCTGGGCTGCATCAAAAGAAGCATGGCCACCAGACTGAGAAAGGTGATTCTGCCACTTTATCATCCTCTTCTAAGACTTCACCTGAAGTACTGCATCCAGATGTGGAGCCCTCAACACAGGAAGGACATGGGTCTGATGGAGCAGGTCCAGATGAGGGCCATGAAAATGATCAGGGAGCTGTAACACCTCTCTGCTATGAGGACAGGCTGAGAGTGCTGGGGTTGTTCAGCCTGGAGAAGACAAGACTCTGGGGAGACCTAATAGCAGCCTTCCAGTACCTGAAGGGGTTACAAGAAAGTTGGAGTTTATAAAGGCCTGCAGTGATAGGATGAGGAGCAATGTTTTAAAATTAAAGAGTAGATTTAGACTGGATGTTACTACGAGGGTGGTGGAACTCTGGAACAGGTTGCCCAGGGAGGTAGCTGAGGCTCCATTCCTGGAGATATTAATGGTCAGGCTCAATAAAGCCCTGAGCAACCTGATCTAGTGGAGGGTAAAAGGAGACCTCTAACAATAACAAATGAGAAATTCTGGCTGATCCAATTGGCAGAGTATTAGCAAAAAATGCAGGAGGAAGAATGCTTTACCTGGACTGATGGCTGAAAACTCCATTTATGATTACACTTGGAAATGTCAGCTGGTGTACAGTTTGGGAATTTTGAGAGCAGCCTGCCAACAAAGCGTACCCCAAAGTGACCACAAGAGAAGGAAACTGCTTTATGCTGTTACAGAATACGTCCAGATAGCATTCAGACATTGCCTTAGGCACAGTGTACTTTGGTAATCCCAAAAATTAACAACCCCATGAATAATCTTATAATGGTTCCTATACTAATTCAAATAATTGCAAAATCCAAGGGTGCTAGCAGGGCTTTTGGTAAGATTCCTCAGTGTAAAGGGACCAGGAACTTAATTTCTTTAACTTCCATCACTCACTTCTATGAAGACAGCTTGAAAGAAACCTCATCTGTAAGTTTCAAGTTCAAGCACAACAAGGGGACCCAGACCACCTGCACTCTGCTGCGACATCCCCCCTCCCAGAAGACACTCAGAACACATACAGTAAGTACACATATTTTGAGAATATGAGACCTCCTGGCCTTGAGGCCATGGTTAGCAGGAGGGGTGACAAAGCAGAAGCCTGTGGTGCATGACAGCAGTCAGGGCAAATTAACAGTTGGCTGCTCTGTTCACAAAGAAAAAAGAATGGAGCCATTCAAGAGCAAATCCATCTGTCCCTGACAGAGTTCACAAAGGTGTCACAGAAACCTCATGGTCAATGGTCTCTAAGTGCTGGCACACAGGAATCCAGCAGAACCTACAAAGATACTTGATGCTTTATCCATTAGCAGAAGCTCCACTGTCAGGGCACAATTTTCACAACCTGTGTGCTTCCAGGCTGAACAGGACTTGAATCTACCTGAAGGTTGAAAGTCTGCAGTGCTACCTTTGCCAAAAGCAATGGGGAAAACAAGAGGCAAGGAGACACTTGCTGTTTTCATCAGAGAGTGAGGCTTTTTTAAACAGGAAGGAAACAACTGCTAATTTAATACTCAGCTATTTACCATATCCACACAAAAGGCACTCTCATAGGTAAGGAACCACCACTGGAACATATTTATTAGGATCCACACCAATGCTTAAGTCTTTAGATGAACACGTCTGTGTTCACAAACTGTCTAAGCAGGTCTAAGAACAAGATGCTTAAACATAAGGCAGCTCAATACACTTTATGTCTGCATTAGTTATGATCACCAAGACAACTCTCCAAATAGGTCTGCCCATATTTGCAGAATGTAGGACAGACATCTATGGAGCTTGATCTACCTCATATACCCCAACAGATGCTAAGTCACATGCTAGACATAATATGTCAACTGCCAACATTGTCAGCTTGCTGCTCATCAGGGCACAGATGAGAGGAGGACTGGATGAGGAATATCTGTACAGTCGCTGGGAGTACTAAAGTAATTTTTGCACCTCTAAGGAGTGATACCACCAGCCCCCACCACCACACCACCCTACCACTCTTTTCTTTCCCCCTTTCTTGTCCTAATTTAGGACAAATAAAGTCTAAAATGCCTGGGAGAGTGCAACAGACCTCTAACGGTCTGCAGAAATAATTTTGAAAGTAGAAGTCAGCAGGCAGTCCTCATAGCCCCCAAGTATATTCAGACAGTTCTGAGTGACAGTCCAAACCCAAGGAATTCTAGGCAAGCACAATCCCAGTTTGAACGTCTGCATAGCCTATGGTCCATCTCATCCATTCATCCTGGATGATTATGGAATTATCTGAGCCACATACTAAATTTAAGTGATTCTTTCTCCAAAGTGGACTTAATATTGCTCTCCATACAGAAAATACAAACTCGGGTTTGCCAGCCTCTTCCTGGCATAACTTTTGAGCATGAGGCCATAAGGCTGGAAAACATGATGAAAGCCTCCTTTGATTCCTCTTAGGTCACCTATCTTGTGTTTTTTTATTTTTACCCTGTAACTGCTGGTAATGAATTATGATAATACAGACTAAGAGGGTCATTTAGAGGTTACTGTGCCACCAACCAAAGAAAGAAAACAGCAGTGTATCAGGCCACAGATAACACATGAAACAATAGCCTCCTTCTATCTGTAATCTCTATGGACTCAATATTCTCCTATTCTCCTTTCAGGAAGCAAAATCTAACCTCTACAAGTAAATTGGGAGTCCTTATATATCCTGACTTCACTCTAAACCAAAATGACTATGCTAAATGGGCCAGCTTCAATTCAATTGCTATTTTGAAAACATGATAAACCCCAAGCCCATGTTTTACCTTTTCTGTTTTTTTCACTCAAAGCTTTTGCTTAGTACTGCCAGCAAGGCATCTAGAGAAGCAAACTGAACACTTAAAATACGATCCTGAATACAAACAGGCTTATTTGGAGCTGTTCTCTTCCTTTGGATTTCCAGCAAACCAACTGGCTCAGAAGTAGCAGGCCATCCATCCGGTCAAAATGCCTCTCCAAATCTGAGGAGGTCAAAGCCTATACATTTCCCAGCCATTAGCCTACTATGTGAGATTGCAAATGTATTTTAAGGAATATTTTTGCATGTGTGTTCCTGTTGTAGCTTTAAAGGCTTTTGAGAATGGTTCTGCTCAAGAGCTTCGTGTGGGCAATGCAACAGAGTCTAAGATACACAGACTATGTGCCACAGCCAAGGACAGCATTGCTGTTAAAACATCTATTTCATCAGTTACAGTTCACCCTTCTAGTCAATAAGGAAAGGCAATCTCACCCCCGAGTACAAGGCTGCTGCAGGAGTAACCCATCTCCTAGGAGAAATATGTAAAGCTCACCAACTTCCACAAAGGATGAGGTTTCACATGGGATGGAATAAAGGATGAGGTTTCACATGGGATGGAAAATAAATGCCAGCTGCTTACCCCGAACTGGCTGCTTTATGTACACCTCACGTTTTTTTCACCATTAAATGAAAAGAGCTAATTAAAAAAAAATACCAAATAATCAGAACAGAAAAGAGTATAATGATCATAAAATAATACATTTTTCTTTTTAAACGTTTCAGCTGTCTGAAGAATAGTTTTCTGGTGTAAAAAAGATAACTATATATCTTCTGATTTTATTGGCTGCGGATTACACTAATTATCATAAAAAATTACTACCACTAATAAAAATTCTATTATAAGTTACTTATAGTAATCTCTAGGGTACTATACTTAGCTTAGAAAAGATCGTAATTACACTGCATTACAGGGAGAATTTGTTTCCTGAAGCAGCTTTAACACTGTCTGTTTCTTTTAACACTTTAAAGTTGTTGGGCTTGGGTTTTTTGTTGGAGGGGTTTTTTTGTTTTTTTTTTTTTTCCTTTTCAGGTCAAATGTTGCCTGTTATTTTCACTGTGCAGGATGTGATTTTATCCTAGAATAATGACCCATCTCTGTTGCAAGTGACGCAAATGAAGTTTTAAAATCACAAATATCTGGGTGGGTTTCACCTCCCAGGGGGGTTAGCATGTCTCAATGGAAGGATGCATAAAAGGGAAGACCTAACACTCTCCGCCCAAAGGGAAGCACACTCTGGATAAAATTGCTGGAAGCCAGTGGGTGTTCACAAAAAATACAATGTTCGGATTTTGTTTGACAAGACAACAATTGTTATTTTCCCTTTTAGATACTTTGCATTTTACCATCTGTGAGGTTGATGACTGTTAAATGACCTTAAATCATATTGCTGTTAATGGCAGTGATTACAGGCAAATGTGGAATTGTGTGCACTACCTGCCTTGGACTGAACATCAAATTAAATAGCTTTGCTTTGATAGCTGACACTGTAGTAAATAACCTCAAAATCCAACTAATTAAAATAAAATTGAAACAGTGGCTATTTCTTTTATAAAGGGTTTCAATGCTTCAATAGTAGGGCTAATCAACATCTTAATTAACAGTCATATAAAATGAAATAGCCCATTTGAGTTGCTTTAAAATAGACAACTTATTTATGCAAAGACTGGTGGCATATTAATTGCTAACACTAAGAGAAAAATACGCCTTTGAGCTTTACAGCTTCCTTTACAGCAAAGGATTTGAGAACTAAATTGTGGAAAAAAGCACATTACAGTAGTTAATTTTATGACAGACATGAACCAGAGGCAGAAGCAAATGTGGGAAAGTTTTTGTGGTGTGTTTCAGTTTTCTAGTTATGTCTTTTTTTTTTTTTTCCCCCAAATGAGATTAATTTATCAAAGTAGTCTTGTACTATTCCTATTCTATTTCAAGTTAAGCATTTGAGGTTTATTGCTGGGAGACACTGACCAAACTGGCCATGAAGCAATAAAAACACTTTAAGCATAGGCATGTGCTCGCTGAGACCTACTGGACAACTCAGGACCATGACTGCATGCCTTTCAGTTTTGAAGTGCTCTACTCAGGACCCTGCAGCACTCAACCTTCTTCTCCCTGATCCTGAAGCATGGACACACACTCAAAAGTGACCCAGGCAATCAAAGGGTATTCACTTCAGCAAGCATTTCCTGGATCAGGTCCCAAGTGACTCATCTCCTCCAATTAGTCTACCTTGGGTTGTATCTTTAAATAACTTTCATTTACTAAAGTGTGGGAGGGAGGACCAGCAGGGAGGAATTACATTTCCTCTCCTAATTACTTTACTTTTGTTGACATCTTGGAATAAGTTTTTACTTTCAGAAAAGAAGAGTTGATTTACACTACAGAAAGAGCACAGCAAGCATGAGAAAATTATTTGCCCTTCCTCCTGCCAGGCATCCATTTCCTTTTCACTGTTGCTAACAATGCGCTAACTATTTATGCATTTGTCAAAGGATCACAGCATAAGAAAACTATATTTAAATCACCTCACTACAAAGTGAAAACACAGGGTAATGATTCAGACTCTATTTAAGTAATAATAATATTTGTACAGACTGTCTGGCGAGCATGCTGCTAGGTGGAAGGAGCTCAGTACAGTCCTCAATGGTCAGCAGAAGCAAGAAATATAAAATAGCATTTAATTTTTTTCTTTAAAAAAATATTTTTTCATTTAAGACCCTGAAATATGCAGAAGAATGTGTCATTTCCTCTGATTAAAGCTTGACTTCACTGCATTTTCAAGGTAGCTGAAAATGAGGGAGTTTTATTTACAGAAGCAGATTCAAGGAGGCTTGCAAATGTCCAAGAATTTTATTTGTCTACACACAGTGAGTTACTTTGCTTATTTTGCAGGTTTCCACCCTCAATCATCAGCTAGAACTAACTGGATTGCAGGCTTCTCTATCCCAGTCCAGATGCTAAGGACAGAAGGATGTGGGAAACAAACTGGGACACTCACTGTTCTGGGTATGTTGAGACTGAGGTGCACTGACAACATAACACGACAACATGCTGTACATGCTCCACAAAGGAGATCAATCCCCCTGCTGTCAGCCTGGCTTTTCTCATAAGAAGCTGTACATTCGCATAAATTCATCCTCAAAATTGAGAAATCAAAGGGAGAGCCCAAAAATGTTCACTATTTTGAAAATATCTAGTCATATAATAAAGACAATGTAAAGAAAAGTATCTTCCACTGAATTTTTGAAGACCGCAAAATTAGATGGACCAAAACACTGATGTTTACATGCTGATGAACAAAAGATTTTCTAGTCAATTTAAGGATGGATTTGAAAGCTGTTTGGGAAGGCTGACATGTAAGAAGGACTATATTTATGCATGTAAATAATCACTTCTACTTGCCTCCTCACACAGTATCCACATTTTGTTTTCAAACTGGGTAACTACTGTCTAAAGTATCTGCTGTGTTCCTAGGTTGTCTGAAAATCTGAATCTTTAAAATCCAGATTTTTTTGGAAGCAGATGACAACTGCTGATAAAAATACAGACATGCCAAACTTGATAGCCTCTACTAAGATTCACAGAATTAAAGATATAAGCGACCTTCTGTTTATTCACCCTAAACATGTACCTGCCTTTGATCACATTATAGGTTAAAAATGATGTATATCATTCTATCACAAAAATTAACTTTCTTCTCCAATTCAGCCAGAGAGGCTTTAGAAGCTACTAAAATAGCTGCAGACTTTCCTCCCTTCTGCCCAGTTTGGCATATACTTGCCTGAATCCCTGATAGAGTGGGATGCCAGTCGGGCCCCAGGATACTGCAACTTATTTTTATTGGGCAAATATGGAATATAAAATGAAGCTACTGCAGGTCCCACTTTGCAATTCAATGTCTGGTACCCAAAAGTGATGGGAAATGAGATCTAATTCCAAGTACATATGATACTGTGTGGTAAGTTGGCTAGTTCACTAAGAAAGTGCAGAAGTCCTTGAATTGCTGGAGATGGATAATGGAAACACCTTCTTAGAGGGAACAGGGAGAATCTCAGAAAAATTTAGAAGCCACCAACCAAAGACAACTCTTAGGAGCAGGGAGGTGATTGTCCCCTTGTACTCGGCTGTGGTGAGGCCACACCTTGAGAATTGTGTCCAGTTTGGGTCACCTCATTACAAGAAGGACGTGGAGGTGCTGGAGTGAGTGCAGAGGAGGGCACAGAAGCTAGTGAAGGGCCTGGAAAATAAATCTTATGAGGAGTGACTGAGGGAGCTGGGGCTGTTTAGTTTGAAGAAGAGGCTGAGGGGAGACCTCATGGCTGTCTAAAGCTACCTGAACATTGTGGAGAGGCTGCTGCTGGTCTCTTCTCACAAGTAAATAGTGATAGAACAATAGGGAATGGCCTCAAGCTGTGACTGGGTAGCTTTAGGTTGGGCATGAAGAAACATTTTTTTTTCATCAAGGGTGGTCAGGCATTAGAGTGGGCTGCCTAGGGAAGTCATTGAGTCACCAACTTGTGGTTTATGGGCGAAGTTTGTAGAGTAGGGATAATGGTGGGACTTGATGATCCTGGGGGTCTTTTCCAATTGGATTGTTTCTGTGCTTCTTCCCTATCTCACCAAGGATTATAAGCCTAATAAAATAAGCAAATTACAAAACAGAACCACTCAGCCACATAAACACACCTAAATGATAGTGCTACCAATACTGGCAGAGTATAATTTGTTAGCTTCCTTTTATATGTCCTGTTCTGCTTCTTTTTTTTTCTGTTTTCTTTGTTGCAAATATTTAATTACCTATTCTCATGTTCCTCGTGACCTTTGAATCATCTCTTTCCATAAGGTACAAGGGGCTCAAGACACCAAAACTCTTAAGCTAAATAGTAGCAACATGGCAATGTTGGTGGGCAAAATAAACAAAA
Organism: Psilopogon haemacephalus; assembly: GCA_013396835.1. NCBI lineage: Eukaryota > Metazoa > Chordata > Aves > Piciformes > Megalaimidae > Psilopogon > Psilopogon haemacephalus. The sequence continues at coordinate 150,795 of VWZI01017904.1, forward strand.
AAAAAAATTAACAGAAGTCAAAATACATTTATTTGCTGCCACATTTAAGCTTTTAAAAAAATTTAGTATTTCTCTCTTCTTGGTACAAACACTCAAAGCCTTAAGTATCTTATGGGGTTTAAACAATAACTGGAGGACAATGAACTAGCAGATACTCTATTAAAGCTTTGCCCCAAAGGAAAATTAAGACTTACTCTCTTCGTTTTCTAGGGGAACGGAGCACTTCAATACCTTGTGTGGTTTTCATTTAATGCATATATCAGTATGCTTTAAAAAGCATTATTTCTAGCAGCAAAAGCTGTGCCTGGGTGAGATCATTCTGCTTTGATACACAGAGCTTATCCAAAAAGTTGTAGTCCTAGTGCCTACCTGAGTACTGGTAGGAAGGTTACACAGAGAAGTGCTTTATCCTTTTGCCTGGCCAAAGCTTGGTGGAAAGAGAAACGTGCAGAAACATTGCTCATTTTCCAGCAGACCAAATGCAACATGACCTAATACAATGGTCTGTGATAAACAACCTAATATGAAAGAAACACGGAGAGAAGTATTTTTCCTGTTTTCTCAGGAAAAAAAGAGACACATACATCAAAATCAAAAAATGCTAAAAATACCTTACTGTGGCACATAATGACTCTTTGATGGAATATTAATTCCTTCAGCTTACTTTAGTTTCCTCTAAGCATTTTGCAGTTAGAAGTACAATGCTATTCACATGATGTGAAAATTCATCCTGTTTCAGAAAAACTACACAAGGATTTTACATCACCAGGTTGTTTTTACTCACAGTAAATCAACACAGTGATAGAAACAGAAATCCTGACAAAAGTAAATTCCAACCTTCCAACGCAATGCTTAATCAAAAAATACACCCCTGTCTGGAAACTTCTTACTTCAATCCAGCTACGACACGAAAACATTGTGCAGCATATATTTTCAAATGTGAATTTCTCCAAATCATAACCTTACAAATTAAGAGAAGAGAACTGCAGGAGAGATTGCCCTTAAAAAGCAGCCCCTGATTCCCTGTAAGTGCTGACAGGGCTCTGAGATGCTGTGGTGGAGCAAAGCTGCAGTTGCAAGCTTTGAACTCCCACAAAACATTCCATATCGCTCACTCCTCATTTGGATGCAGTTTTGTTACTCTCACAACAACTCTGTAGAAAGCTAACTAACTTAACAACAATAACAGGCCTTTGTTTTGATTACTGATTAAAAGATACTATATCTGATGCCAGTGGGAATGAGGATACCTTTCAAAAACGATCCTCTGTTACATATGGTAATCCAAGGCTAGGTGGGACCATGCCTGACTTTGCCGATTGTGAGATCCTCCCAGATGTTTTCTATGTGACGCAGAACAAATAAATGAGCTTCTAGAAGTCGAATGTTTTCCAAGGCCTCTTTCCCATACTGGTCATTACCTGAAAACTCATTAGTTTCGAGGGACTTTCTCAGTGAGTGGGCAGTACCATCCCAGGTCAGTCACGCTGCACAGCAACTCCCGGTTTTACTCTGCCTGCATGTGCCACTTGCTTTCAAACAACTGTCTTAACATTTAACTTCAGCTTAATTCAAGTTTTGCAGCCTTCAGCTTTGTTCAGTTCTAACCAATTCTTGTCTGAAATGGCTAAAGCAAAGATCTCAAACTTTATTTACCATGTAACCTGTCACTGTGATAAAAAACTAAAGCCTTTTCCAAGTTTCAAGGAAGAGACAAGACTTGTTTAGTTTTCCCTGGCAGTTACTTCTGCTTTGCAAAACCCATTCAAATGCAGACAGTTACTTTTGAACACTGAGAGTAGGTGTTAAATTGAGATTATGGTAAATAGCAGATTTCTTTGGTTGGTGAAGAAATTATTTCATGAAGACACAAGAGAATTAAGCAGAGTTTCATGTCACTTACTGTATGCACTGATCAGAGAGTGAATGATGAGTTTCTTACTGTGGACAGCTGCTCTGTGGAATATTGTGTAGACTTCATGTGGCAGAGAAAGAAAAATCATGCTTTAAAATGGAAAACAAACCCAAAACAAACAAACAAAAAACCCCAAACCCCAAAAAATCAAAACAACTTCTTAGCCCTTTTGTGCAAGAAAAGAAACAGATCTTTCTTGCTAAATTATTCAATTTACATGTTGCCTGAATGTGTCTAAGAATATTTCAAAATTTCTTTTCTTTCTGTATCTCATTTCACTATTACTGTGACAGCTTGCTTCTGTCAAAGAGAAAAGACTGACTTTTTCTTTATTATACTCTCCAACGCTGAGATCTAGAAGTTTCTTAGCCTGAAGGGAATGCCACTATGGTTCATGAGGTCTGTATCATTATAACTTGGTACCCAACATAGCTATAAGTAGGCACAAGAGATTTTAAACATTACTACTATAATGTAAGAGACAGAGCAAGCAGGTGTTGTCCACAATGTAATGATAATAAGGTAGCAATTATAGCTTCTGTATGTTACTTCATAGTTATACTTAGTACACAGAAAGTCTACTACAGATCAGATCTTTCGTGTCCCCATAAAAAAAAATCTAAGAAGGGCCAAACTTTCCTCAAAAGAGTAGACATTCTCATGGGGCACCACCTCCTCCTGTTGAGCCAGGACTAAACTTCTGTCAGGTAGGGCAACCTGCTGCTTCAAAGTAGAAGAGCACGTGGCCTGTCAGAGATGCTGAGGAATTCATAGGAAAATGGGCTGAAAACTCTACTCTTTGACTAGAAAAGCAAAGCTGTCTATTTTCCTTTCTCCCAGGCAGGTGTTGGATGGCCAGCACTTCACTGCCATTGACTCCCTCTGTTGGCTGTATCCATGTTCTCTAGCTCCTGGCCTTCAGATGGCATGCACATATGCTATTCAGAGCAGCACAGACTGTCATCTGCTTATCTAGTGTATTATGTGACTAGTGAAGTGCCACATGGTTGAACACCAGGAAACATATTGCTTGCTTTCACGATCGATGACCTAGAGGGAAGAATATGCAAGAGAGGAAATTTGCGGTGATAAACTGGGGCTGGAAAGCAAAACAATGAAAGAGCTTGACAAAAAAAAAGTGACAAAGAACTTCAAAGATGAAATGCTTGGAGTGTACAACATGGGGTGCTGCTTATTTAAAAATATAAATAGAGTGCAGAAACGTGATCATCAAGCAGCACATGAAGTTTTAACTGGAGTTAAAGAGCTGACATTTACAGAAATTAAAGTTTTTCATCAAAATTCTCAGCTTTCTCCAATGTTTTCTGCATTATTATGTACATTATGTAATTTCCAATAATGCAGTCCTAGGCATGCAGTACACATGCACAGAGCTAACTCCTGCAGGACTATATGCTTACATTGCAAGTAGGTCATTCAAGATGGCAAGCCAGGCATATAACTTCTGCCTCAGATTCATGAGGTGGGGAACAGCTTTCAGCACACACCATTGGCTTTCAAGTATAAGTGGAAAGCAAACTCATGAAGGAAAGGACACCTCCTGTGTCCTAAATTGCTAATTTAAATGCATCCATTGCCTCAGGGCTGAGAGCCCCCACCCACAGTGACACTGGTAATGCTACTTATGTTATTATGATCAAATAATATCAGTAGCAAGACCTAAATTTATGTCACCTTAGAAGGCTAGTATTTCTATTTTGCATGCTTGCACTTCTGTTATAAATTACACTGAAAATCATACAGATATTCAGGGAGAGGCTACTCCAACACAGAATTACCAGCTTAAACTCACTGGTGCTACTGGAGAAAATGGATCAAGTTAAGGACCTCAGAGGGTACTTAGATTGAAATCAGAAGGTGAGCCTTCCTCTGCAGAGAAGTTTTTGTCCTATATAATAAAAAGTACTAGTATAACATCATCTTCAAATGCGGAAGATACTTGGGCTTTCTATAATTCTCTGTTGCGATGTAATTAAACATATGCCTTATTATATAACTATGCTCTCAACTCAATTTGAGAAGCTTCACCTAAAACTTTAAATGAAAGAAGAAAAGATTAAGTTATCTAAGCCTCTGTAGTCAAGATTCAGAACAGAGGCTTAATCTGCAGCAGAAGCAAATTAGCCTGTATTCAAAACTAAATGTTCTTCCTTTAACTGGATTTGGTTTAGATGGTGTTTCAATGCTATTCTGAAACATGGCCATTGATATTAAGAAGTCTAGTTTAAAGCAATTCTGATTTAGCACAAACAAGTCAATTTTCAAGAATTTTCTTGCTGCTGAAATTCCTTACCACTATTTAAAATACTAGTGCTGCTCTTATTTCCTCATACTGAAAAAAAATGACTGGAGGTGATTAAAACAAAGGAGTAGAACTATCTTCCTTTGCCAGTGATGTTGTTTCATTCACTCTAAGGTATCATCCTTTTTTACTTGTAAAAACGGTGTCTTCTAGGCATACATCTTGGCATATTAATAAAAAATAAATTCGAGGTTGAGGCTGATTGAAACTGAAAGTGAGCCTTGATCTGACCTGTTATTCGATTGCGTTTTCAAAGTTCACATAGTTCTAGTTCTAATTTATGTTATGCATGGTTTATATCTTCTTGGTTGAACAATTACATTATTCTAAACAATTATAGTGCTATGATACACATAATGCATGGCTCCTGAGCATAAAGTTCTTTAATGATGGCAGACCGTAGAGTGGTACGGTTCACTTTTAAAAGGTCATGCATCTTTTTTTTTCAGTAGATTAACATTTTATCTTTTAATGGTGTTAAGAAAAGGTCAAAGATTCTAACAGATGGAATATGGAAAGCTTCTATTGAGGAAGATCAATGTGTTAAGCATCAATCTAAGTCCAGAGACACAGCCATTTAATGACTGTTGTTCTTGTTTTATTTTAAATTACCATTGTCTTGACTGTTTGAATGCTCAAATTACATTTTCATATTTAAAAGAAATGGACCGTCATCATCTGACACAGATATCTATGTTTGTGTTGTATTTTCAAGAATACTTCTTCATTGTACAAAACAAGAAAAGTTCCTTAAATAATTAGCTTACCCTTCAGCTAATGGCCTGTCACTCTGACATCCAAATGAATGCAGCAGAATGATCCCCAACAGCAGCATGGGAGATAATTTTATATGGGTTTAACTGAGTAAGTTTGCGGTAATTTGAACAGATATATGGTCTCAAGTCAAACCTCTTCTGTGTAACATGCTGTTGAACTTTTAATATAGGGATATTCTAAACTTCTTATGATCTTTTTTGAGAACATATTTAGGCACTAGATCTTTTCAAGAGTATTTCACTGTAATTTTTAGACCCAGATTCAGTTAATAATAAAGCCTAAGCGCTTCAGCTGTCCCAGTAACTCCAGACCTCAAGGGAAGAAAGTGTTGTGTATTTGCAGGAGACTGTAAGCTCTTCTGAGCTGCTACACTTATCTGTCTACGTGTATAAAATAACATGATTGGCTTGCTGTGTGCTGAAGTAAATATAAATATAAAAAATAACAGTAGGGGGTCAGGCTGCTTTGCAGAAAGTTATCAGACAGCTTCTAAAGATTGTCAAGCTTATGCGTCTGTAGTTTATATGTGCATTTTTTCACATTTACCTGTATTTCAGCTTCCTATTATCCCTTTCAGCTAGGCTTCCTCCAACAAAAGGGTTAGAAGAAGATCATAAAACTCTAGTGGAATTAGGGATTCTTTTCAGGGATCTTGGACAGAACTGCTAGTAAGTGACAAGCAGTGAATTTGCACTCAGATCTCTGTCATGGCTTACGTGTTCATACACGTTAGGAGCAAATACAGCCTACAGATATGACTCTTAATCACACAGAATTAACCAGGTTGGAAAAGACCTTCAAGATCATCGAGTCCAACCTTCAGTTGCTACTCTAGAGAACAAAACTATGAGCGTGGGGAGTCACCTGGCTCTTGTGGGCAATATTCCTCCTTCTAATGGAAATGTGTAACAATATTTTGATGAACTACTGAGCAAGCCAAACCAGACTCAGAGTTTACAAGGATACCCATATTTTCAGAAAAGTTACTAAGCAATACTAACTGTATATATTTAAGCATATTCCATCCAAAAATCAATAATAAGTTTGCTGCTCAGGCTACAATAGCTAATGAGTTATCTAAAAGACAACTTCAAAGAATTGTCTGATATTTTTGTGATTTAACCTCACATTATAAGAGAGCTTTAAAACTTTATATTTCTGTCTTAAGACAAGTGATGGACACCACTTTTTTTCTTTTTTCTTTTGTTTCAAAATAATTTTCAAAATCTCATACTGCATAGTTAGTCATCCTCTAAGTGCTGGTGTCTGGGAGGCAAGTTACCATTTACTTTGACATAAGCTCCATATAGTTGCCTCCTATACATCTTTTTCTCTCTGTGTAGACTGGACAGGAAGCTCTCACCCATTTCTAAAAACCAAGTGGAGAAACTGCAGTTTTCCTCAGAAGAATCAGTATGTTCAAAACAGACTGTGTAAAGTGTAATCAGGAAGGTTTGCTTTTGTTTACAGACATTTATGTTAAAATTGAACTGCATATACCAAAGGTTGTAAATAGCTTTACCATTGGTTAAAACTGTACTTCCTTAAAGGAAAATCTAGTTCTAGTTCCCAGATGAAGAACAGGCATATCCTGAGGTCAACACAAGTTAACTTTTTGGACTAGTGTGGGCAAAAATTCCAAAGCTGCTAGGAGAAACTGCTCCTTCTCTTCCCAGTGCTAAGGATGTTTCAGCAGAGGAGCTGGTGGTCATTTCAAATACCACAGGACGGTTTGCTGATAGCCACTGTCTAGGAGTAGAACAGTCTTTAGGAATTCAGGAACGATAAATTCTATTTAAACTTTTACTGCTTCAAAGACACACAGTAAGGTATTGGACTAATTAAGCATGCTGATATATTCCCACCAGTTTCAATTTTACTGGATTTAAACTATAGCTTCACAAACAACTCTGAAAAGGGGATAATTTCAGTGCAAGTGCCTGCTGACATGGCAGATCATCTAGTAGCAACTAAGTACTTCAGAGGATGGCTAAAAATGCTCTTTTAAGTGGCTAAAATATTCAAGCAAGTCTTACTTCTTTGTTTTCTCTAGCCACTGCAGTTCTTCGATGGAACATAGGCCTAAGTCATTCTCATGCAAGCTTTAGTGTCACCTTAAAACAGAAAGAGACAACTTCCCTCCCTGGCTTAGACAAATACAGCACTGACACAGTGAATATGCTAAAATCAACACTTAGCCCACAATTCCTTATGAACTCCCTTCATGGTTTTACATTGGGAAACAAAGGAGAAAATCTCCCCCAGCCCTTAGAATGGCTCAGTGGGATCAGAGAGAATCACTAAAGGCAATGCCATGCCCTCACAGTCCACAGCACTGAGGCAGAAGATAGCTGCAAAGGGGGGATAGCTGGACAATACAAAGAAACTAACACTCAGCTTTATTCTAAAAGAAGTTGTAACCAGGGATGAAAGCTGTAATATTTTCCCACTGCCTTGCAATATTTAGAGATTATACAAACCCAAGAGAAAAGTTTACAAAGCCAGAATGCCACAAAATAATCTACTGCAGTCACAAACTGCAAATTTAAGTATGAAAAAAATGTATGAAGCATGGATTGACTTTGTTTGAAACCACTGGTTTGTTCTGGGATTTCTTCTGTGATGTTTCCACATACACTATAGGATTTGAGAGACCAAAGATGTTTCCTTTCCATGGATATTCACTAGCAGTAGAGGCGAAATTATATTCCTGTAAACATCTCTGGTATGCTGTCACAGGAGCAAACACAGAGAAGGCTAGAAGAGAGTATTAGCTTATACAGATTAACTGAGCGCCAAACTCTGTTCTCTCTGTCTTTGCTTTGCAGAGCTGGCAAGAGCAGAAGCAGTAAATACTTCTGTTTTGTCACTTGAGTCAGCACGTATAATTCTTCATACATGCAGGAACCAGCTCTGCTGCAGAAGAAAATACCATTTTCACAATAACTTTTCACAGTGGAACTGTGCCTTAAATCAAACAAGCAAGTACTGAGTCAGCTCAGTGGCAGAGCAACAACAATTTGATCTGCTACGTGGCAAGCTTTGGTTTGGAGATACTAAACAATTCTTCATCCCAGGCCCCAGGCTTGTAAGTATGATAGAAGATGATGCAATGTGCTCAGACTCTGGGGAAAAAAGGAACAGTCGTATCACTCTTGAGAAACCCTTTGTGCAGAAAAATTTATTGTGTGCCCCCAGGTGCAAAGGCCATGGATGAAATGCAACTCAATAAAGCCAAGCCAAGGTGTATCAAGAGAGCTAATGAACATTTTGTTATTTGCACTTAGTCAGATAAAGCAGTGTTTCCACATTGAGCAAGTAGACAGCAATCATGTGAGTATGATTTCAGTGTGATAACAAATGCTCCGAGAGTTCTTTTAAGCCCTATGTTTTGTTTTTGTTTGGAACAAAGATGATCTTATTAATTCATTCTAACCAGTTCTCCCACCTTTATGCTCCCTCTCTTTAGGGTTTTTTTAATGTCCTTTTTGAGAGGAGCAGTATTTCCTTTATGAGGGTTGTCTATCCTATAAGCAGAGTAGTAGTTTTACATATGTATGCATAGTCTTGCATGCTCTTTAGTTCCCACTCTATAAAATGGCAAGAAAGTCCAAAGAGATGTACATCCACTTTGTAATTTATGTGTTCTGTTTGATTTCCATGGTCAAGTGCAGCTCATGAAAGATATAAAAGAAATGGCTAATGTCTTATTGCAGAATGTCAGCATGAGCACTAGGAATTCATAACACCGATGTTATGTTGCATACATGCAATGAGATATGAGGGAATATTTTCAAGAACTGTCCCTTACAGCACCCAGTCAAGCTTCTGAAAGGATTATTCATTATAAACCATGCTGGCTTGATAATGAATCCTGATAGAGGACATGATGTTAATTCAGCTATTCCTTTCTCTTTTACTCTTGGATTTAGAAAAAAAAAAAAAAAGTATTTTTTTAGCTTCTGAGTACTTCTGTGATCTGATTTCTTACACCCTGCAGGGGACAGCATTGGGTAAAGAAAAGTAGAAATCATATGATAAAGAAGCATTTGCTCTCAATTCTGAACTTGTACTTTCTTAATTGAGATACAAAAACAGTGGTTTTTTTTTCCTTTTTAAAAAATTTTGTCACAATTCCTCCCTATCTCTTCACCCTTAAACTCTTCTGAATTGTTAATCAAAATTATTTTGGTTATGTAATTCATTCTCCTATCAGTAGTAATAAAGATTCCCTGCAATTCATAGTCAGCATTATTAGGGAATAAGAAATGCTGTACAGTATTGCAGTATCTCAGTAGCTTCTTCTCATGACACTTTTTCAGCAGCTATGTTCAATCCCCCCTATAATGCCAACATCAATATAAGTTTGCAGGGGAGAAATTGTTTTCATACTATTATCTTTCATTAACATATATGTGTACAACACAGAAATGCACATGCAGGCATTTTGCCTGTAAATGAGCCTGTAAATGCCAAGGCAAAGTGTTTGCTTTTCCTTTCCTCAGCCACTGTGGCAAAAATAAAGATGTTTTCTCCCCAACAAATAAGGCTGCATTTAAAACTGATATTGCAAAGGTATACGGTAGCCTTGTTTATTTTGGACAGATGCAAAGAAGTATCTCTGAACTTCTGCCAGCGATCAAAGGAACTGATGATGTAGAACAGATTCATGGGCCATGTCCTATCAGCCCGCACTTTACCCGTCATCCATCATCCAAACCCTAAGCCTTTTTCTGAGTGATGATTGCACCCTAAACACATAAAATTAATCACCACTCTAGCCTGGCCAGGTGTCTTGCCTCCAGAAATTATCTCGTTGCAGCAAAAGAACTGCTAGAATCTGATATCTGTACTGTAATTTAATTTAAAGAATAGTGCATAGTAACACTAAGATTGATTTACATATCTGAAAACTTTCTAGTTTCACAAAGCCACTATAAATTCTTGGAGAAATATGTAATTGGAAAAAAATATCTGTGGTTGATCATAAAATCAGGGCATCTGAATATTTATTAGCTTCTGAAATTTTCAGCTGGTGCTTCCTATCATGACTGTAACTTAACATAGGTTTAAAAATGCAATTTGCAAAACTAGAAAGGCCACGTAATTGAATCAGTATAAATTAAACATTGTACTTACACCTAAGTGAAACAGTAGCTCTAAGAGACCAGACATTGCATAAACAGCATCCATTTTGATTTTCAGAGGGCTCATAACTTTTATGACTATGTATTTCCTTTTTCCCTCTCCAGAAAACAGAAGAGAAATCAAACAGCAGAAATTTAAACCATTCTATGTATCTCTGCTCTTGAAAAGACAATAGGGAAATTGTGGCTAAATTCGTCAGTGCCTAATAAATCAGCCAAATATATACACCACGTTTGTGAAATGCAGAATTAAAGATATGCAGGCCCTGATGTACTTCAGCTGCTTCTACGAGCCCAAACTCCCCATTCCCCAAACAGAATATGCACAGCGTGCCTGTGTTTTACATAAGTAGGAACAATTATAAGTACAAACCTGAAAATAATCTCCACCTAATGATAAATGGAAATAACAGACTATTGCCAATATGCATATTAACAAGGAGAAAGGAGTTGGTTCCTCACTATAAACATACAGCCTTACTCACAGGCAAATTCTGCTAGTGTTCTGCTTCACTTCTGGATTAACTGCAAATCCTAATAATTTGCTTTTAATTGGGAGCTTAGCTGCTATATTAAATTATCATAGGAAAGCAAATGTGCCCAAAAGATATATTATTAAAATAAAAATAACACAATATCCTGGTTAAAAAAAAAAAACAACAAACTCTAACTTGCTGTAAAACCAACAAAAAAAAAAAAAGAAAGCATCTAAAAAAGAAATCTTAATAAA
>VWZI01017904.1:166686-184565 GCA_013396835.1 Psilopogon haemacephalus
CAAACAGTTTCCCTCATTTGCCTGCAGACGCAGTTCCCCCATCAGTCCTCCACGTCTCCCACTGACACTTGCTCTCATTGCTCTTTGCTGCAAAAATCTGTGCTGTGAACACAGTTTGACATTTCCTGACATTTCATGAACTAATTACACTACAAATAATTAAGCATGTTCACATCTGTAACAAACGAAGGCAAAATGGTTGTCAGCAACTGTGATTGATGACCTCCCTGAGACTTTATCTGATGAGATTCTTCCCCACTATAGGCAGAACCTGGATGCCACTGTGTTTGCAATAATGCCTTCAGCCCTTTTCATCAGATCAAACCAATGAGATGCTTGAAGAAAAGGATGGGAAAATTAATGACTACAATGAAATATTTGCATTTTTTCCAGGCCTGGAAAAAACAATGAACAAGAGATGTGACAACCTCAATTATTTGGTGATGCTAAGAGCTCTGAGACAGCTCCTGCTGGAAAGAGCTGTTGGGAAGCCTGGGGGTGTCAAGTCAGCTAGAAAAATGGCAGGTGACAAGGACAACACTTTTTTTTTTTTCCCCCCTCCTTCCACACTACCCAGACCCACATAGCTTAGTTAAAAAGACAAATTGCAGCCCTGTGTTTCTTCTTCAGGGAGGGGGAATCTGTCAGCTTTGAAACACAATCTTCTCTGGATGTGGTGCTAGAGTAAAAATAATACTGGTAAAGGTTGTCTCTTGCAGAGATGACATAAACAAATAAAATTCACTGGTGCTAATGCTCTTTAAAGGGAAGGGAAAGAGCACAGTCAACAGTCCTATATTTACTATATTTAGGAATGGAAATAATATATATAGCATTTCTATAAAATATACACAAATAAAGGCAAATGCAAAAATATTAAAGTAGATGTTCATGTATGTGTGTATGTGCGTGCATATATGAAAATTACAGAACACATGAATACACAGATTAAACACGACACTGAACTACCTATCCTGCAGTATGAGGATAATTTTACACACACACACACACATACGTATATATAAAAGCTGTATGCAGAGCAGCCAAAATATCCCCTTTCCTCCTGAAAGAAAATATAGGGAATAAAAAGAGGGAAAGAAATTTTGAAAATGCAGCGTATGTATAATTATATGCACGAGAGCTGCTGTGCTGCTCTTCTTCGAAAACAAAAAGTGAAATAAAAAGGAAACATCTACTGCACTACAGCATTTTGCTATTTCAAGACTGCGCTACTACTGCTACTACAACTACTAATAATGGGACATGAGAGGGTTTAGCAAACAACAACTGGGATAGCTGAGCAGTGGTCAGGAGCACAGGGCTGGAAACCTTGCCTCCACTTCTCCATGACCTTGGAAAAACTTAAACTTCAACTGCCTCATGTATTAAAAACAGTTGTTTGGTTGGTTGTTTTTATTTTAATTCCTAATGTAATAATGGTTATCTCCCTCATCAGGCTAAGGATTAATTAACATTGGTGATGTGCTTTGAGCATCTTGGATGTCACAAAAGCATAAATTATTTTTCCTCCCCACCTTCTGGTGAACTGTGCCTGCAAGGCCTGGGACACCATCCCCACAGGCAGAGTGGCTTCCCCATGATGTGACTTGTGAGCTGCCAGCTGCCCAAGGAGCAGTGAGAACCTTCAAAGAGGAGTACACCAGAAAAAAAGGTGCAACATCAAGAGCAATAGCTAATGCAATTGCCAAAAGGATACACAGGAGCAATCTGACTTTCCTTGGAGGCCAAATTAAGATGCATCATCACATCAGCAGGCAAAATGTCTCTTTTCAAATACTAAAACTCGTTCCACTAATTGGTAAGTATACTCTATCTTGCTTGCTCCCTGTGTTGCCTGTGATACCACAGTTGCCATAGCAACTGTTTATTTCTGTCAAATTACAAAGTAAACACATTCAAAGAAAACCAATAGTTTCTTTCCTAAGAACTTTCTACCCAGAGTCCCTTATCACTTTATTTTACATTTTCACATTTAAATTGTCCATAAGTAAGCATTATTTCCTCTTTGGGTTATTAGTCATACTTACACCAAGGCAATCAAACACATACAGCATGGCACAAAACCATAAAGTGAATAATGATAGTGTACTTTGGAAGCAAAAGACACTTGCTGTATTTCTGAGAGACAACATACTGCAAGGATTGGACCAAAGGACAGGGTGAACAACTGCAGATGGAGTTGGATACTTTGGTCTCATAGCAGTAAACGATTTATACAGCCTCAGAAGGCTGTTCCAGCATTATGATGCTTTCTTGCCTCTGCAAAACTCATATGAGACTCTGTTAGGGAGTGTGCTGTCTCTGCCCAGTGATGTCACTGCTATTACTGGAGGAAAAAAAAAAAAAAATGTTGAATTTTGTGCTAAGCTGAAAACAGAAACCCAGACTAGGACCCGTGACATGACAATGCCTGTGTCACGCTGCCAGGTTTACATCTCTGCAAGCTTCTGAAAGCCTGTGAGTGGCTACAAAAACAAGGCTGGCAGATTATCACAGTGGAGGAAATGGCAAGAGAAAAATTAAAAAAAAACAAAACAAAACAAAACATAAGAGGTTCCAATGATCATTTTTCAACTTTTAACCATGGGATATACTGTTTGCCAATGGATTTTTTTCCCCCGCTAATTGTACAGGAAGTCCCTTGTGATTCTTACCAATATATTGAAGCAGGCAGGAGTTTGGAGAGGTCCAGGTGAGTTGACCTTTTTGTCAGCAAAACCATTTACATATACTTTATTGTGCATATTCCCATTTACAAGGCACAAAAATACTTAGACCTTTGCCTGACTGCTTATGATCTTCTCCTGCACCTTTGTATGAACTCCATGACTGGAAAGCTCCTCCATCTGCAGCTGCAAATGCCCAGGCAAGAATATCCCATTCCCAAGGAGAGCTGGTTGAAAAAATAGATGGAGAAAAGCATGACAATGTGAATTGTACAATTTATTTTCCTTCGAGTTAATAAAGCTCTGGACTAATTAAACTACTGCTTTTCCACGTTGCCACTCTTTTTTGTGTGGCTGAGAAAATTAATTCTGCCTATACTTGGAGACTGCACACTTGCTGCATTAACTTTGCCTGAAGTTTGCCTATGCAGAGTAAATGGGATTATATTATAAGCAAATGTTAATGTAAATAGACACCTGCTACTCTGGAAACATTACATTTACTGTTTGGTAAATAGTCTTTTATTCTCTAACATAGAAGTCAGTTACACTATGACATTGACTGAATCTGACAACAAATAAGATTTAAGTGTATCAAATATTTTTAGGGAGACTGTCTATGTCAAACAGATTAAATGTCTTGGCACTGGTTCCAGCGCAGGATTTTGTGTTCAGCAGCTGGCATTTCAAGTCTTAAAATTTCCAGTACATTAACCTGGCTGTAGAAGGAGTTTACAGTAACTACTTGGGACTTCCAGGCAGTCTATCGACGCAAAACTATGATTGTTATCTGCACTGGGACTGAACTCTTGGTAAAGTCTGACTGTGTTACCATTGCACACACATTTAATTGTGCAGCCAAGAAGTCACATTCAGCAGAAGTACCTACCACAATGTGCATATCAGAAATAGCATAAGTATTTGCTGGATTAGCCACTGTCTTTGTGAGCGAGCAACCAGTGTAGACTGAGATCTGGCAACAAATCTGTGTATAAATTGACCCCTGTGCCTCAGCTCAACTTCAATATCTTCTAATCCCTCTTCACCAAACAAATTGCATCAACTATGGCTGCATTTAGCCAACTGCAGTTCACATTGTTTTTGTTCCTTCTCATAAGTTCTTCCAACAGATTAAATGGGGCTGCTCTGAACTAACGGCTCTTGGCTGAAGTGGGCAGGCATAATTTGATTAGTATAGATTCTGGAATTCCTAAGTACTGTATCAGTAGCCTCCCTAGAAAATAGGTGACATGTCATGGGATATTAAGTATGGCCATTTAATGTAAAAACTCAGATAATACATGAGTTAAATGGAGAAAATGAGAGAAAGCTTTTAAGCATTCTCCCAAGACAGATTGCAGAATAATATTATTGTACACGCAAGGAGCGCTGATTGACACAGTCAGAAGGCCATTATACTAGTATGGTATAAAATCATTATAGCAAAAAGCATTTCAGAGCTGCAGAGTGATAGTAGCAACATATAATGAATTATCAATAAAGAAGTGGCGATTCAGTTACATTACGTATGAATAGAAAGCTTCCTGTTATATAATTTAAACCTGCCAGGCTGACAAGTGACTTGAATATTCAATTCCTTTTCCAGGTGTATGAATCACCCCTTTAACTTTAAAAGAGACTGTGATTTTGCAGGGTAGGCCAGCAACTGAGCCGCAGCAAGCAGTGTTCTTAAAGAAAGATTGGTTGCCCAGATTTCAACAAGGTAGCCTCTAGTGAGGCTCTGTTTGAGCACTCAAAGTAACAACCTTTAAGATGCTGCAATAAAGTACATATTTTTTCCTGTTTATGGTACAGAAACACAAGGTCTTTTAGAAAGTCAGTGTCACCACTGCTTTACATTTTTCATTTTGCTCTACTGCACAGTCCTTGAAGTTTATATTGTTGCAAACTACCATTAGTGATGAAGCCCTAAAAATCCCTAGTCTCAAAACCCTGTATTTCTAAGGCTGTTCTCCTGAAGGAGGCTGGTCTCGGACCTTCCTCCTACATGAATCTCCTCTACAGCATGTTAGTTCAGTGTTGCAACACGATCCCATGGAGGAGTAGGCTCTTTGGGAACATTACAAGAGTCACCTTTTCCTTTTAAATGATTATTTAGCATTTTGCAGTTTTCACATAATATCTAAGTCAAAGGTAACTGTACTGGAAACTTAAGAGTAAATAAACTGTAAAATTTAGGGAAACTGGAGGATTCAGTTTGAATTCCCTCACTGCTAGAACTAAACTTAAAATCACCAAACAAGAAAGACTAATCATTTCAAAATGATCCAGCTGTGATATTATCCAGCCCACATTCTCCAAGTGTATATCCACAGCACTGCAAAACACAAGCATTTAGAAGTTGTGAGTAGTTCTAACCTGCCTTCCAGCATTGCTAAGCTTTTGCACATTTGAGATGCATTTTTTAGACTGATTTTTTTTTTAATAAATGAGAATTGAGTCTTATAAAATAATGTGACTTTGTAAAATAATATATATACAACACAAATAATACAAAATACATCATTATAAAATCATGTGATTGCATATATACATTATGCTACAGGAATGTATAAGCTACATATGTGTGTGTGTACACATCCTGGAGTTATCAACACTCCAAGAAAATTGGCAATATTGCTAAAACAGCTGCAGTGCACTTTTCTTCAACTTGTTGTCTGGATAAACTGCTTTTCCAACAGCTTTCTACTTCATATGTTTGCCCAAATATGATGGCCAGCTACTTCAGAAGTCCTCAGAAGCTAGTCGCTTTCATTTCAGTCATTTCACCTTCTACACACCACCTTTTTTTTTCCTCTCCTAAGGGCGAATCTACAAATGACAGAGAAACATCTTCACTTCCTTTATACTGAACCTGTTAGAGGCCTGCAGTGAAGATGTTTCTTTTTACTGCACTGGAATGCTCTTGAGACTAAAAGTAGCTCCAAAATCTTATCACAGGCCAAGAGCTAGTAGTTAGATTGCAGCTTTAAAAGGCCTTAAAGAAGGCAACAGAAATACAGATTACTGCCTTGCAACCACTAATTAGCTGATGAAACTTCAGGAAAAGCACTGATGGACATTTATGTGAATTTTCACTGCCTCCAAACACCAGTGGTGTACAGGAATTTTATTTTTCAAGTATAAGAAGCAAATCTTTCCTCGCACAGACAGGATTCTGTCGATCACAAAGCTGGCTTGTGCCAGTTTTAAGGTTCCATTCATATCTGTTTAAAAGGTTATTAAATAGTTCTTGAGAACACACGATTTGGGGAAAAGAAAGGTTTGTGAGTGCATGACCCAGCAGTAAGAAACAACCAAATGCTAGTACTGGCTCTAAAACCAGCTCCTGGGCAAATCACAGTAATCTTGGGCAAATTAAAACTTCCCTGTCTCAGTGTTCCTAAATTTCAGGCAGAGGTAAAGCTAGTTGCTCACCATGAGGATGCTGTAAAAATTAATTAGCAAAATGGCTGTAAAGTACAGAGGATGAAAAATGTGCTAAGAGCTAAGCATTATAATTAATGTTATTTAATGCATCTTTTAAAATTAAATTATATTTCCTTTTTATTTAATAAAGGAATTACACAATAACTTTAAGAAATGACAAAGTAATTTGAAGTAAATGACAGCCCTGTAAAACTGAAACACACCCTAAAATGTGGTTATTATAGAATAACCACACACCCTGGTAGTTAGCACTGCTTGAGTTATGAATAACCTTAACATAGTAGTGTATTATTAAGTGCAGGAGGATCAGCAATTATAAAAGGGAGAGCAAGTGCTGATGCATGTTAAATACATGTTACCTCTTTGGCATCAGCAGATTTGGTGCATCTATTCCCGGCAATAAAAAGCATGCTGGGCAAATTCAACTTGTGGCACAAAAGGATTAATTAGGGTACAGCTAATACAAGCACTGTTTAGACATGAATCAAGGCATTTAGGACGCGGTGCTTATGGTGCACTGAATAACTGCCAACATCATAAAAGTGGGGGGGGGGAAACAAACCATGAACTAATTTCACATTTATGAGAAGCAGAAAGTTCAACTCCAGCTTCTGCTTGGCAGAGAATTACACACTGCAGGTTTCTTTTGAAATACTTCATATTACCACACAAAATGTTTTCTTGAGTTTATGCTTCCCCTCTGCTTGCTATATTTAAATGTGAGTATTTTCCAGATAAAGGAGCTATTTGATAGCTAAAACCAACAGGTACCTGTTGCCTCAAATAAAGGAGACTTATGTGCTGTTCTAGGTCAGAAACTCAATCGCTGTAACTCAGGTGATTTGGATTTCTGTTTTGTTTTCTTGCTTGAAGGAATGTTTAATATCAATGGGTAAAACAAGAAAGGAGACAGTTGGAAGGTTAGGAGGTTAGTGTGGATGCAGGAACTCTAGTTTAACTCGTTAGGACTGTAGCAATGCATGCTCACAGCACAGTACAAGTACTTCACCAAGGTGTCCAAGCCCACTTGCTCAGGCACCAGAAGCAGGAGAGTGTTGATCATACAACTTTTCTGGCCAACTCCCTGCCTGCTTAGTTTATCCTTCATTTTCTGAAAGAAGGAAGCCATAGGTGTGTTCTACCCTGCAGTGCCACACAGACCTGAGTTACCTATCTGGAAGCGACTGGGATTTTTTATCGTTTGGTGAAGCTGTAGGAAAAACATTTTGCTCTGAAACAATACACACATTTTCTTAAACATTCACAGAGGTGTTAAGAGTTCTCCAAGTTCTGTAACAGCACAGACTGACAGCTGAAAGGAATTTGCTGACTCCTGACTACCGAGCCCAGCCCAGCCAGCACAACCTGTCTTCAACCCACAAAAAGCTGCCTATGTGAAAATTGTGTCCATTTAGTCCATAAAACATGACAACTCACATAGTCTAGGTTTTTTGGTATTTAGTATTTTTCTTAGAAGTATCTCATGGCTAAAAAAACAAGTTTCAAAATATTTCTTGTGAAAATTTCCATTAAATTTGTCCAAAATTAAACTAAAATGCATTCTAGAATTATTTTAAATACTTTATATGTCTGTGCTAGTCATTTCTTATGAAAGGTTGGAGGACTTAAAAAAAAAGTACTCAAATAAAAAAAATAATAAAATGAGGAGAAAACTACCCACTTCTAAATCATTCTTAAACCAAATGCTTCCTCAATTCCATAAAATTGATCAGCAGTCAGGTGTATGGCACTGATTCCTCATTCTTCCAGGGGAAGTGGAAGTCTTGCTCAATATTACACAGGCTGGAATAGTGTCCCGCTCTCCTACAGCTCAGCAGACGCAGCAGCGTACGCATCCAGCATGCACATCCAGCACACCAGCCATCAGGGCCAGTCCTCCAAGGGCTGTGACAGATGCAGTGCATCTGAGCTCCCCTTCCACACAGGGGTCTCCTAATCACAGGATTTACATGTAAAGTTTCTCATCCTTAGCCATGATTTATTTTGAGGGAAATTAAACCTTATATTTGAATATTGGTTTTCATTAAATCACTTTATATTTAAATAATTCTCAATCTCCTTTTAAATTAAACATACTAAGGACCAATTTCCATCTTTTATTCAGGAAGCTTAACTTTGCCAGGATGGTAAGACCGATGACATAGTGGGGCTGAGATTCCTCTGATATTTTGATTCCTTCTCCTAGTTTTGTTTACAAGCCCTGATTTTTTGAGAACTGAAAAATCAACTCCTACAAGGCCTCACCCTTTAATCAATGCAAGTTAACATGACATCCTAATGAGAAACCTCCCTTTCTTTTTCATTTCATGATCTGCTTCTCTCCACCTATCACTGCAAGGCTTTTACAGGATCATTCGTCGACCTTACACTCCTATTACTTGCAGCCCCCCCTTACTCATTTTGAAAATCAAATTAATTTCATTAGAGATAGAACTAAAACTGGCCTAAAACACTGAGTAGATCTAATGTATATATTGCCCTTGGTGAATCTTGCCCAGTTCAACCAGTGTCTTCCAAGTTTCCATTTAATTAAGAGCAACATACTTTTAAAGGCTCATTTAGTTGGTTCTGCATTTGTTGCACTTGAATTGCAATAATTAATGAAAGCCAAAAAGTGTCACTATGAGACAAGATAGAGCAGCCAGAACCACGCTTCGGTTAAAAGGAAAAAAACAAACAAACAAACAAAAACCACAAAACCAAACAACTTTGCTTAGGAAAGACCAAAGCTATTAATGAAACTGGGTCAATTTAGCAAACAAATTTTTTTCCTGCAGGTTCTGGAGAACAGGTTCTGAGTTTAAAAAAGCTGACCTGAAGATGAAAAAATGACAAAAGTTTAAAAAAAGAAAAACTAAGTAGGAAAGAAACCAGCCATTTCATGATGAGCTGACATCTCACTCGACTTCTATGTCTCTTCTGCTCTTTCACAGAGGCTCAGTGTGAAAACTGGGTTTACTCGTCATGGGTGAATCTAACACGCTCTCCCGCTTTCACAGAAATCCTCTGGTTTCTCCCCTCTTTGGCTTCCGCTAATCTGATAAAATCAGAAATGTAGCTCCATTTAGTGCACTGTTTCTTCCTCGATTCGACTCCCTGCTGTTTGTTTCTAGGGTATTCTCATCCCTGCTGGGTGTATATTTTACTCTCTTTAAGAAGAGCCCTGATCACGTTTCTTTTTCTCACACTATCTATTACTGACGCTTGCTATGGGAATCTCCCAGCCGGCGGTGAGACCCCAGCGCTTAGAGCATCTGGACAGTTATCATAAACTAATATAATCACTTCAGCAGCTCATGTTAACAGTGAGGGATTGGTTGTTTTTATTCCTTCACACTTCTTACAAGAAGAATAGGATTGAAAAGAAGCCTCTTTCATGCCTCTAAGATGGACTAAAGTTAACAGTGGTGTAAACAAGGAGAAATCCCCTGAACTAAAGAAAAAAAAAGTTTGGCAAATGAAAGAGAAGCATTTTTTCCCTTAAATATGTCTTTGCTTCCTGGTGGGGGTTAAATAGATTGTGCCAAAAGAAAGGTGCAATTTCATTTCTATCCTCTCAGATGGGGAGCTCCATATGAATGCACAACTGTAAGATTTATTTATTTTTGCAATGAAGAAAAATTGACAGGCTGGTAACTTATCCCACTGCCAGGTCAGAAATGCACCCTGCTCCTGCCTAATGCCAGGCAAGGTAACACAGCCCAGGGAGGCCTCTGCCTGGAATTTCTGCCCCAGAGTTTGCCTAGCTGCCAGCAAATACTTCTCCAGAATGCAGGTGCAGTCTGCAACTAGCCTACCAATGCAAGGACTTCAAAAGGGGAGGCTGACAGGCTTCTGGTAAGTGTGTTTATGATTCGTTAGACTGCAAGAACAGATAGATCAACTTTCCTAATCTGGGAGGGCAAACGTTCCCAGCCTCATTTCCTAAAACCAGAAGAGGTGGCTGCAGACAAGAATAAAGAGTAAAACTGGCTTCTCTGTAAATGTGGGAACAATGCTCTGTACTGACAAAGGACTGCTAACCTCCACATCCAGATGCCTCCCAGTGCAGTTATTACTGATCCCTACCTCAGTCTCTTTAACAAATGTTCTGACCTGCACCCAAAAAGGAACTTCATTCTGCTAACTCCCACAAGAATGTTGTCTCATGTCACAAGTGGCCATCCAAAAACCCAAACCAAATCAAAACAATAATTTTAAAAGTTTTGGTTAAATATATATTGCTTCCTCCATTCTGAGTCAACATGCCTTGAGGGGACTGAGATTTTTACTCTCCTCTCCTTCTGCTACCTATATGGGCAGCTCACATCTCTGCCTCTAAGATGCATAGTAATGTTGAGGCAACACTGTACTTCATGGTCAGCAACATCTCTCCATTTCCAAACACAGCAGGGTGGTCCACAGCAACACCAATGCAATGTTCACAAAGACAGTAAGTTTTCTGTGTGCACACATAAGGTCTCTCTGTGCTAGGGAATGCCTAATATTCTACTTGTTCTGGAAAACTCCCCCAGGCAGCTACATGCTTGTGAAAAAGTCGAGTTGCCTCTGGGGCAATGTGCTCCTAGGCCCTGGATCTGTTTGCAAGTGTGCTTTGGAGGGGGAAGAAAGGCTTGTCACTGATCCCAGTGCAGCTGGCAGCGCTGCAGCTGAGCTGTGAACGAGCTACAAATTAGTCCAATATTTAAATGCTTGCTTCTAAAGATAAAAGCCAACTAAGCCTCTCACAGCAGATTTTCTTAAGGAGTGGGAAGCATCTCTAAGAATAACTGTAGCTCCTGCAGAGCAGTCTTGGTTCACCAGAGCCACCTGACAGCACACCAGGAAGCTCCACGCTGCAACATGATACTTTTAGAAGTGAGTTCAGTGCCTTGCTGGTTACCATTACCAGATACCGTGGCATCCTCGGCACTGGCAAAGCCCTCTATAACTCACAAATATGGAGCCAGGTCCCCACCTGCTTCCTAAAGACATCAAGATGCCATCTAACACTCCAGCTACGGGAGCACTTTTGACATGTTAGTGCTTTATGCTTTAACCTCATTATAGGAACATACCTTAGAAAAGTGGTGCTGTGGCAGCTGGGTCTGGATGGATGACTCTCCCCATCCCAACACCAAGAGGCAGCAGTCAGGAGCACTCAGGTTTCAGCAGAACAAGACAAAACTACCAGAAATATCCTATCAAGAGGAAAATGAGAACATAATCTATGCAATGTAGTCCTCAAGTGACTGTGATTTTTAACTGATTTTTTAAAGGATGTGCAAAATCTGCTTAAATAGGAAAAAAATTAAGGACCCAGTAACAGAAAACTGAAGTTTGTCACTGTAATAAACACAGAACACAGACAAACCTCCTGTACAGATGTACAGCTTCTTCCTCATATGTTTTACCTCTTTGTACTAATGTATTTGATTAAAGACTTTGTGTTTTCAGGAAAAAAAAAAAGGCAACACTGGGAGCAATGTTTAAAGTACATGGTTTATATGTCTGAAAATGTTTGTTTTGACTTCCTCTTACTGAGACAAAAATGAAAACTTCTAAGAATGTTTTATGAATTCTTGCCACACCAAACAACCTGTTCCAAGTCAAGATGTACCTCCAAAGCAGTTTTTTTCAGTATAAACAAAATTATGTCATATTGACTGAGGGAAGAGCAAAACTTGGCTGTTTAATCTGGAAGATCGCTAAAAGTGATATATTTAACTCTTCTTGTCTAACAATGGAATGTTTTTATAGTTCACAATACCTAACACCCTTATTCACATAAAAGAAGTCGTCCTGAGTTCCTGTTGAACTAATCCACATCCTATTCTTTTTCTGTGTATATTACAACATAAGGGAAGGAAAAATAAATATGCATCAAAACAAAATCCCATTTTCATCCAACTGCATAGAACATCTTAATGCATTTAAAGAAGCAAATTAGAAATCTACACAGAACACTTAAGAATACAAATGTTTCAGCTCTGTTCTAGGTGCATCATGAACATCTCCAGCTAAGAGAGTTTTCTCTACAATGTTATTTTCATCTGTTTGTGGTGCATGAGTTGCTCCTCCCATTGCGTAAATTTTGTGTCTGTCTTTTCCTTGCCCTTCTGCTTCCCTGGTTCTTTATTTTGCCTGTTAGTTTTGGTGGTGTTTTTTTCTCTTAACCTTCTGTTTTTCTTACACCACTTCTCTACTTGTATGGCTCACCATTGTTCCCCAAGGCTCCTTATTTTCCTCTCTTCACACTTACACATGAGATTGCTTACACTGCAATCTCCTGAAGGACAAAGGATATGCACAAAGCCCAATTCCTGATGCACTTCCATGTGCAACAGACCTTCTCACCCACATATTCTAGTTCATTACATTACAGAATGTGTTGATCTTTTGAAATGGGAACTGTTCATAAGAAGAGCTGTTCTTGAAGATCACCCTCTCCAGAATATCAAAGAAGCTATGAGAGCTCTCATGTCAGCACGCATGGGCTCTGACTACATCTGCACAATGTGGAAATGGTGAAACAGAAGCAGAAGAGCTACAATGAAAAGCAAAGGCAAATAGTTATTATTTTGCATCTGCAAGAGCAGTTGCCTTCCCCTTCAGTAAGATATAAAATGAAAGAATAAGGACAAGCCTGCAGCCAAAGTTTACAATTTGAAAACATTAACTAACGTAGCCTACTAATGCAACAATAGTCAGAAAGATCCGTTTTCATCAGTATGGAATAAATTTGCACACTGTTGGCTCTCCTTAAACCCAAATCAAACCAACTCAAATCAGAATCCTAGAAACTACAAATTGTTAACAACGTAGTTAACTACTAGTTAACATACTAATTTCTAATAAGATTTTTTTTTTTAAATAAAAACTCATCACGGTTGACTTATATTAAACATGTACATAGCCAGCAACAAGTATGAGAACACCAGAAGTTTAAGTTTAGTAACTTCCTTGCCATTGTATTTCATGTCTTTCTGGCCATGCATAGAAAGATCTGTTCGAAGGAGGAAGAGTAGTTTAGTTTTCAAAGCTTATTCAATCATTTCCCTTTCCACTTCCATTGTAAACTTCAGCTTTTTCCTGAGAGTGCAAACATCAGCAGGAAGCTCATAGTACTCACACAGTACAAACGGCCACAGGATAATACTTCTTCATGAGATACATGATAGGGCTATCGCCACAATTTAAATGGGCTACCCATCCCAACTCTGGGATGATTAAAAACTGGGGTGTTTCCTGATAAAACTTTTATTACATTAAGATCATTAATATTTGGGTTAAAAACATTCAGATTATTTTCTTCAAAGGGCCACAGATGTAAGAAAATGTGCAGCTGTTTTTCACTTCAGCCAGTTTCCCCTTGAGAAAAGTATGCTGACTTCACGTTGAACAGGCAAAATGGCATGTGACCAAGGGCTTGGCATGGCTTTTCTGGTATTAACAGATAACTGACGCTCTGAGAAACTATTTGTATAGGTAGAAGAGTCAACTAAAGACCACAAATTTAAAGAGCTGCCATT
This sequence comes from Psilopogon haemacephalus, assembly GCA_013396835.1. Lineage (NCBI taxonomy): Eukaryota > Metazoa > Chordata > Aves > Piciformes > Megalaimidae > Psilopogon > Psilopogon haemacephalus. The sequence goes on from VWZI01017904.1 coordinate 180,356, forward strand.
TGAAAATGTGTCAGAAGTAAATCACCACTTAGTCTACAAAGAACTAAAGTGAGTGAGCACCACAGAGTTTCTGCACAAAGTTTGTGTCACATGTTTCATTCAATAAGGCAATCAAGATGATTAGGGAGTATAGGAAAGGCTCATTAATGGACATAGCAGACATTGAGTCAGCCTTTCATTTATAACCAGTGCATCCAGACAGTTTTCATTTATTGGGTTTTTAATTTAAAGGACTGAAATTTATGTGGATAGACACACACACGTGGATTGTACAACTTGTTCTGGCCTAAAACTTGCCAGTAGCTTTATTGAAGTGAGTGGTACTGGCAAAATTTACAGAGAGGGAAAAAAAAAAAAAGGGAGGGGGGGAAAAGTAAAAATAATGTGCTTCACAGTTGGCATGCTTGTTTTAGTTAGCTCCTTCACTTTACGTTCTTAATAGCAGAGTAAGAATCTAGCTAGGGATTTTATTCTTAAGATGCTGAACAGCAGACCAAAGAATACTTAGGAGTAAGTCTTTAGCTTCAAAGATAGAGAAATGTTGAATACTGATCACTGGGATTCGGGAAGAAGCAGAGTCACAGAAAGCAGAGACAAAACTGATGAAAATGCATGTGATTGGCAACAAGTGTGGCAGAGGTTAGAGAACAGCACCCTTTTAATGAGAAATAGGAGCAGGATTCGCTATTCTGTTCATTTCAACCAAACTACAACAGATATCTCAGGATTCACAGTTATCAATAAATGGGAAATCCCTCTTTCCTATACCCTGCAATGCAGATGTAAACTGATAATGTAGTCTTTCCCATTTCGTAACACATACAGCTTTCACTGTGCACACACCTAAGCATGACCAAGAGCTTTCTGTTTCCATAAATTGAACACAAGCACTACAGACTTAAAGAACAGTGTTCTACAATACAAGGACCATATAACAGAAAAAACATAGAACAGATTTCTTCTGTAAATTACTTTTGTGTGGCCACAGAATTACATAAAATGGAAATTAAAAATTCTTTTGAATTCCTGGACCCACATAGCAAACTTTCATCTGGCCCAAACTACATTTTCACTCAGTAAACAGAAAGATTTCTCTATCAAAACTGACCAACCATCCCCAACACACACCCTATAGCTACAGAAAACTGGGAAATGTAAGTCTTGTATTTAAATATAGTACTTGTAATGACGAAAGGTAAGTGAACAACAAAGAAAAAATAAAACCACCCAACAACAAAATTCAGATTCTCAGTACCACACATCAATTGTTCCTGATATTTGAACCAGGATTTTCCTGAAATTATTCCTTCATCTGGTGCCAGCCTCCTGTCACAGCATAGTATAGCCCCTTCCTGAGCTCAGCACATAGCGAGACATGGTGCCTTGGTAGCGCCTTCTAGTTTTAAAGCACCAAACTTTTGTTTGCCCTCATTTCTCAGTCCCAGAGGGCACAGGAGAAAAGTCTAACTGTATAGATTCTCTAGCACAGAAGCAGTCATTCTTCCAGAGCATCACGAGGAAAATACCCACACTTTGATAAGACAGAAATTTCATGCCATGGATGTCACACTAGATACCAGCGAACAGTGAAGGACTACTTCAAGGCTTAATGATTCAGGTTTGCATATTTAAAATTTGGACCTATGCTAGAACCAGCAGCAGACATCTGCAGAAAGCTTCTTGTGCTGAGGAAGCATATACAACACTGGGCTGTCTGCATACTGTGGAGAAACAGCAGAGCCAGCCCCTGTGCCACAGCTGGGCAATCAACAAAATACTGAGTTTTGTCAGCCATGGTACACTGATTCCAGCAAACAGGAAGATCATGGCTGGAAGTGGTCAGGTCTCACTCTCAAGTCTCTTTGCACACCAAAGCTCCTCTTGGGCTCTGCTGAAGTGACTGAATCTAATAAAGGATTGTTTACAAACCTCTTACTGATAAAGGCTGACCATTATGGGCCAGGACACCAGCTGGTATTACAAGAGACAAAGACTGGAGGAAACCACCGCTGAGTGTGGAGGGCTCTGGTTCACTCCGCAGGCAGAGGCTGAGCAGTAGCCTGTTTCGTTATTGCTCAGTCCTGTCACAGGCCCTTTCGACTCTGCAATTTGTCTATGGGAGGAGAGACAAGTAGAGGACCATAAAGATCTGTACAGCACAGGTAGCACAGTGGTATATGACAGTAGCTGTCACTCCCACTAGTAGCTCAGTATCTCCTCGCTGTGGAACAGAGTGTTTTATTTTTGTTTTTCTTTCCATTAGAGGATGACCTTTGCTCCAGCTAGGTTGATCTGCTGCAGACCAAACATCCACCAGGTTCCAGGGCTTGTGCTTCCTGAATAGCAGCAGATACTGTCTGCTGCTCCGGTCTCCTTATTTAATTATGCCTTCATAAATCAAAACCGACCAAAACTGACTTAACAAACATTTGGGTGAGAACTCAGAGCAGCTGAAGAGTGACTGAGACTGAGTCATTGCCTGATGCAATTTCAAGCAGTTCAACTGCAAACACAGTTGAGCTCATTGTTGTGTTAACACGCCCCTCTCCACCCCCTCTGCCCCCCCCCCAAAAAAAAAAAAAATCCCAACTGAAAGATTCTTAATTGTAAATGCATTACTGGGAAAATGCCACTAAATGCCAAATGGAAGATGTATAGAGAAGCATATTTCTTTTGGAAACTGATCAAATGAACATCTGGTTGCTGGGTTATCTGGGAAAATCCATCAGAGGATAATGACAGCACCATTAGATGCACCATCATAATTAATAGTATGTTTCAATGGGTTTAAACATGTAAAGTGCTGAACACTACTAGGAGATGCATTCTCAGATCCTACCTAGTTCAGTGAAGAGTGAACCACTGATTATTTGAAAGATATTGCAGGGAAAGGATAAGGCACTGCTCTTAGACTGATAAGCATTCACTGCAAGCTAGCACTAGATAGCAGGACGCAACAGAAGGACATCTGGTCTGCCCCTGTGTATATTACCTTTCAAAACATTTTAGAATTATCAATAATGACTTTTAAAGATAAACTCTGAAGGTGAACATGGAAAACACAGAATTTCAGGCTGGTCCTGAATAGAAACTGCTCTGCTGTAGTTTGAAGCTATGTTTTGGGCTGGATTTTTTAATGAAGCTGACAGGATGCCCATATAAAAGTAGACTTTCAAGCATGTACAGTCAATGGGGTTTAATGGTGAATTTCAACAAGAAAACCAAATTTTGAGCATTTAATATGATCACTGTGTTGTGGGAAGTGTGATTGTCATACAATATAGAGCTTTTATACTAGAACCGTGGAGTTTATTTCACAGCTAAGTTATGGCTCCAGTACAACATTACTGAAATGCCACTAAAAAAAAAATCACCCACAAAGAAAATCCATCTGCAGTGAAAATCCCACCTCAATAAATTACTTGTTGGTACCTCTGCAATGCAGGTACAAACACAACCATAGAAATATTAGTGGAAGGCAACTCCTAAGGTCATGGACAATAGATGAGCCATGACTTTGTCTAGATGGCTCATCAGAACTTCCTGATTGGCTTTCTGGCCAACCTCTTTTAGCATTGTCTTACCTTCCTGGCAGAAACATTTCTCTTCACACACACTTTTTGAATTTTCTTCTTGTCATTGCTGACACTTTCTAGGTTGTTCACCACTGAGCTGTTTGGCTCTGCCCTTTCCTAATCATCCTTCTTGCTCTTCACCATGGTAGAGGTAGCAACGGTAGAAAAGTGAGAAATGACACACAGCAAAATCCTTCAAGACACAGCATCCCTCAACATCTATTCATCCATGATACAGCTTGAAATCTTTGAAGCAACAAGATTTTTCTACTCATGTTCTAAATTTCTTCCTATGTCAAAAGCTACTTTGAAACATACTGAAAAGCATTCCCATAACTTATGCAAGTAAGAGGTTTAGGTAATACTAATAAATGAAGAAAGCAAACATTTTCCTCAGCTCAACATAAGTAATACTAAGCACATTTAGATATGAGTTTCATGATATATTTTTAACACAACATGTATCTGAGAATTCACTTTACAGTATGCTAAAAATATGACTTCAGATCACTGATACCAAATAAAAAATCACTGTAATCATGAGATGCAAAGAGATATAGTGGAAAAAACTCACTCTGACATCTCATTTTTATAGCTCATATCTCCTCAAAAAAAAAAAAAAAAAAAAAAAAAAA
>VWZI01017904.1:194470-201970 GCA_013396835.1 Psilopogon haemacephalus
AAAAAAAGGTCTCTCAAGAATTGTTTGCAACTGCAAAGTGCTTTAACAACTGACATTATGATGCTGCAAGTCTGGGAACATATTCCCAAGCAGAGCCCTTCTCTGTCACCTTAGTGGATGAATAATTGTGCCTTTGCATATTCCTTGTCATAAATGGCAAGAATGAAGGGACCCTAAGGACCGCACTGGCAGGATTGGTGCTGTACAAGCAGAGTAAATTAAAACAAGGATTAGAGCAAGTATGATTGGGGATGACAAGCAGGGCAGTTGTCGCCACACAATGTGCCTTTTTGCCCATATGGTCTGTACCGAGCTTACACAGCACAAACCCTCTAACATGGATGCTTATTAAAGCATTCCTTCTTGATCAGGACATAGAGTCCTTAAAGCTTCATGTCACAGGAGAAAAAGTGTCTCTTTCTCAACTCTGGCAGCAGCCTCAAGCACTCTTATTCAAGATTTTTTACATGCAACTGCTCAAGCTTTACTTCTCATTAGATAAATATACAAGAAATCCCATAAATATGAAACACTGAGATTACAGTCTGTAATAATAGTTACGTATTATACAGGTTATTAAATATAAAAATAAATTAATAACTGTATTTTAAATAAAAATCAGACATATGAGATATTAAAAAACTTCCTCCCAAATGACCGAATCACAGAAACTGGGTGATTTTAACTACCTTTAAGTGGATAATGAAGGTATGAAAGCAGCTCAAACCATGAGATGTATGCTTAGTAAAATCTGAGTTACCATAAATGTATTATTATGAAAAAATAAGAAGAGTAGAGCAGCTTTCTTATAGTTTACAGAAGCGGAAAAGAGCAGTTTTGTTGCTAAACCCTTGTGTTATCTCCCATGACATGTGTCATATTCTTTGCCTTAATTCCTCCATCTGTAAAACTGGAATAATTGAACATTGTATTGCACATTACAATTATACCAAAAGTATATACTTATTAGTATTTTTAAAAAATTGTTATTGGTTACTTGCATTTCACTCATGACATTGATCCTGATTTACAGAAAAGTATCTAGATTCCACAGATGCCCAGAAACAATTTAGATCTCCAGAGAAGAGTTTTGCATATAGCAAGATGATACTACGATGATGCTTTCCCAGTTCCGCAATAAGCTACTCAGGCAGCGTCAAGAAAGCAGACGTGAAAGATCTTTTATATGTGGTTCATAAGGCAGTTCCATCTGACCACAAAGCAACATCAGATTTAGAGTATTCCAGCTTGATCTTTTTCTCAGCCAGAACATCCAGTTCTGCAGTAGTAATGAACTCAGGGAAGCTCCCATGTGGAGTAGCATGCAAAACATGGAATTAAATGGGAACCACCAAAAACACTGACAGTTAGAACATTATAGGTGCCTTGAGGAATCATCCAAGAGTTCCTGCTAAACTAGACAGATTTCTTATAGAAAGCCTGAGGCTATTTGGTAATAGTCTCACACTCTAAACCAGAACCTACTGAATTGTCCTTGATGATTATAGTTCCTACATTTATGTAGGTTAGATATCACTTCTACATTTGGACACTGAGGTCTACCACCAGAGTAGCAGGATTGCTGCTCAAAGCCAAGATCTCACTATGCTTTATAGATCCAATAAAACAAACATGAAAACTTTTACGTATCATAATAGCAAACAGTCCCACATTAGTAAAAGCCTTGGCTGCTGCAGAACAACCCAAGCTCCATGGACACACTCCAGCGCTCTCCTTTAGCAGGTAGGCAACTCTGAACTTCTATGAGCAAATACAGTCCCAGGAAAACCTATTTACAAGAGGTTCTTTGGTCAACTTTGAGATGTTATGGTGACATAAAAAGATGGCTAGTTCTGACAGTGTAAGATGAGACCATTTCACAATAATTTGTCAAAGATGAGGAAAGAAATTTAGAATTATTTAGAAAAAAAATCCAAGACACCTTCTCATGGAAACAGCAATTTGAATTTCTGAGATGTGGACATTATTGCTCCACATAACATGTTTGAGGCATCCAAAAATCAAATTTTCAACCTCTTTTGAACCTGGATGATTTGCAGAGAGTAACCCAAGCATCATATGTGACAATGATCAAGCCTAGAAAGCAGAGTTCAACAACAGCTGCTCCATGCAAGCATCTAAGGTTCTGTTACATGCATTTGCTTTTAGTCATTTAATATATGAAATTAGCATTTTTTTCTTACTTCCTAAATTATATCTTCTGTTAAAATACAGCTTCTGAGGACCAATTAAATTCTCCAAGTCCAATTCTGCCAAGAGTAGGCAGATAAGAGCTACAATTATGATTCCCTTCTTGCTGGCAAACAAAAATTAGGAAGGGGCTGAACGAGTACAGTTAGCTACTGGCATAAATGCTGAGTAAACAGTAAACAAAACCAAGTCACATCAACAAACTTACTTGAAGCCAAAAATTGTTTATCCCATTGAGGCAAAGATCATCTAAGAGTGAAGCTGAAGACCAGAATGAATAGCACATAAAAAGAGGTATAGCATATTAGGTTTGTAGTGTACTGATAGTGATGTTTTACTGCAACAGTTCCTAGACCTTATATGTACACAAATTTTTAATGCAAAACTTTAAGCTGGCAAAGCACAAGCTGAAAGCCATAGCTACCAGGACTTAAAGTAATGTGGGCTGCTCAGCTCCTTAACCATTTGTAATCCTTCCTATCTTTAATTTACAGTCATCTTAGACTAGGCCTCATGCCTAAAAGATTCTGCAGATTTTTGCATTTCTGCACACAGTTTCTTTTGTGATGTAACTACTGGCACAAGTGTTGAGGAGGATCAAAACAACCTTTAACTTTACTCAGCACATGAAAACCTTAGGCAGATACACTAGAAAACTTGGGAGATTAACAGATGCTACTATATTTACCTCATCTTTTGAGCCCAAAAATCTCTGAACAGCTAGCTTTCTTAGTTTAAGAGGCATTTGACTTATACTGCATCAGTCACACGTTGCATTCAAAATTATTAGGGTTTCAAGGGAGAGCCAAGTGTAAACCTGAACTTGGTTAGCCTTTACTTGGTTGTATGTATTCACATTTATTAGGATGGCCGGAAGCCTTTCAGTTCATGTCTTAAGTTTTGCTAGAGACGAAAACAAATGAGAACATATAGAAGGTATGCCATATTATGGGTACAGGAGACACTTGCAACACTAACCAGGAATGTGTTTCAGGTCTCCGGTTCATCTACTTGACTGTATGATCTGGGCACTAATCCACAGGAGCAGGGTTTCAGAAGAGAGTGGCCCAGCAGCTAAAGCACCTAGACCAATACAAAGCCCAATTCTATGAGAATCTCTTGATCATTTAGGTCAAGATAAGCAAACATATTGAGAATCTATACTACTGTTATGCTTATAACTCTCAATGAAAACAAGCCTTCAAAATTTTTTTAAGAAATGTGTTAAGTATCTATCTTCCAGAATCAAGACTGGGGACTGTCTGTGTCCCATTTCCCTGACTGTCAAACAAGGACAAATGCCTTGCCTCATTGGCCAGGGATATTATGAGGGTAAATGCTTTACAGACTGGGAAGTGCTCAAGGTAATAGGTAAGGGGACCAGATAAGAACTGTAAATATGCCAGTTTAAAAAAGCATGGTTTAGCATAATTCTATTTCTATATTAATATGTTTGGGAGGGAAACAGTTTCTTTAAAATGCCACATTGAAGGCATATTTTTTCCTTAGTTAAGAGAGATCTGAAGGCAAATCCTCTGCAAGTCTTCTCACAAACTCTAGATGAAGCTACAAAATTAAGTCACAGATTACACACTTGAGGATATTTCATATGAAGTGACTTCTGCTCAGTCTGATCTAATCTGTGCGAAATGTAAAAGAATCAGTCTCTAAGAACTTTAAAGTGTCACCAGCTTCATTGACTTCATGTTGCTTAACACTTTAAATATATTGGGGGATAAGCCAGGATAAAGTCTATGAAAGAAGGACATCAGGCTTAATGGCAAGGTGATAGCACAATACAAATCTCTAAAGTAATTATTAGGGGTCTGAATTTAAAGGGAATTTTCCCCTGCACTCCTTTTCCCCCATCCCTCAGGATTAAATAATATTTTCCAGCAGGTCTCATACTATGTGTAGCACATTTCAGACCTGTCTAGTTGACATCCTGAAATTCCTACACACCTCCTGATGTCATTATTCGTCTGAAAACAGGTGACCTACATATGACTAGAAAAAGCAGTGCTCCAGCCCTGCAAAGGCATGCCTAGGCATGTGGCTAACTTGACACACTGCAAGTAGTTCCATAAATCTTTGTTGGTAGGCTTTGAGTCTAAATTAACATTCATGTACAGCTTCCACTGTACTAGGGCTGAGTTTAGGGTGATTGAAGACTGCCACTGGCTTCCCCTACATTCTACCCAGAGATAGAGCTCAGATCTCCAAAAACAACTATTTCATTTAATTAGTAAAGCTTTCATGGGATATTTTGACAGGGAATTGTTTTACCTGTCCTCACAGAGTTACAAAACGTGTATTACCATCACTTTGCTTTTCAGCACTTCCACTGACTTAAAACAAACCTTGAGCAATGATAAGCCTTAAGATAAGAGGAAAAGGAAAGAAAAAAGGCAACTTTTTTTTTTTTTTTCTTTGTGGAGGAAGAGAGAATTCACTGTTCAATGACCTTTTTTCACATTAAACAGAGAGGACAGTTATTAAATATTTTCTGAAATAGCTGTTAATATTTTGTAAGTAAAAGTATATATGAGAGATATATATTTATTTGCTTCACTAAGGACTGACTGAAAGGGAAGTTTAGTTTCTTAGTGGAAATAAAGGCAGCTCCTATCATTATTAGAAGATAAACATGTAGGTACTGAGAAAACTAATTAAATTTTGTTGAGTTATCAGGAAGTCCCTCATGAATATCCTTTGGGGTAGGCTCTAATGTGAAGAGATCTCAATTTCGTGGTTAAATAATTTGAAGAGATTAATTAGTAAAGAATAAGCATTAAGACAATCATGAGAAGATAAAGGTAACCTTTTTTGTCACATTTACCCATTTTAGAACTCTACCTGATGAAGAAGTTCTCATTGCATAAAGCAACTATTAAGAAGATAGTGGTATGGATTATTTTTAAGTATTTATTATTCATATAGTAGAAATAGAAGAAAATATTCTGAAATGAAAACTTAACTTTTAAAACAGATTTGCATAAAGGATTAAGCTCCTTCCAGTTCAGAACTACTTTTCAATCTCAAATTGGGAGAAGTGATCTTTATCCTGAATTTCTTTCTGTTCCTCTGGAAGTTCAGTTTAATCCAGCTTTCTTAATTTTCACCTTCTCCCTAAACCTTCTAGGCTCGTTACATGATAGCTGAGGATCATTATCCACCCAAGCTGAGGGGTTTTTCCCTTCATTAATTTCTGTAAGAAGATTACCAGTGCTTGTTTGTCGTTGTTTAAGCAAATGATTTCCCTAAGCTCTTTGTTTTTCCAACTGGTTTACACTTTAATGCCCTTGATTGAATTTCAAACAAGAGATCAACTGGACCAACCAACTCTGTTTAGGGGGAGAAGAAAAAAGAAAAAAAATAAAAGTAAGGAAGGAGGAACTTCATGTGAACTATTCAAGCAAGAAGAACACTTTAAAGCTTACTCAACTATTTAGTCGGAGAGATAAAACATCATCAGCATATCATTCAGGATTTCTTTAGTTTTTAAAGTCAAGGTGAAATTCCTTGAAGATAAGATTCTCTAATTACAACTGAAGTGTGTGTCACACCTAATAGAGTTTTTAACTGATTTTGCTCCATATACTTCCACCCAAAAAAAAAAAAAAAGTCTTCATTGGAAAGATGTCAGAAGCTTTTATCCACTTAAGAGATGGACAGAACAAACTTTACGAAGTTTGGGGTATTTACTGTTGGCAGTTTCAGTAACATTCCTACACAGTCATTTTTTTAAAGCATGTATTTAAGAGACTTGACTGTGACTTAGTCTCACCTAAGCTTTTATGCAACAAACTTAGCTTTTAAGGATTCCAGGCCTCTCCACAATGTCAGTAGAATACATTCTTAGGTAACAAATTCCTGAGCAATTATCTTGATTTAGATGGTATTATACAATTTTCACATGGGCTAAACAGTTACCTCAATAAAAGCAAACCATAAGTTAAATTTAATTCCATCAAACTCCATTAACTAATTTGATGATATCTGTTTACCAGGTCCAGTCATGCAATCCATATTCATGCACTGAATTTTTTTTTCTGTTGTTTGTTTCTGTGGAATTGCAACCTACTTGCAAGCGAAGTTTGCTGAATTTGGCTATTTCTATAGGGCTACTATATGGCTGCTTCATATGTTCTTTGCACAATACAAACTGTGCACAATCAAAGTGCATGTTCTGCAGATCATAGACATAAGCTTATATAGATACCTAACCATTGCTCAGAGTTACATACATGTTCCCAAGTTGGCTGTTCTGCCAACAGTATGATTTTCCTCCTGTTAAGTATGTGGTACTATTCTGAAAGAGCCACCCTGCATAAACTAAAATAAAATATTAACATGGAACTATTTAGTTGCATTCTAGGACTAAAATTCTATAGAGATCCAAAAGTGTAACTAATAATAATTTGAAAATTAAAATATTTTCTACAGAGCTGAAGTAACTATTACCAAGTGAGCATCACTCCAGATTGGCCTCAGACCCTCAACAATTATGTGACTTGTCAATCAGTCTTTCTACGTGGTTTTCTTGTCCAGGAAGCCCACCTATTTCACTGCTGAGTCAACTGAACAGACACCAGAGGCCCTAGGAGTACATTTCCCTAAGTACTTTTATTTAAAAAAAAAAAAAAAAAGTTTTATCTCTATAGACTGCACAGGAAGAAATTATTTAAAACAAGCAAGAGCAACAAAGAAAACCCAGTCAAAACCCCAACACACTACAACGTAAACACGAGGAAAAGACAAAACCCAGGAAAATATCAATATATTAAGTAATTCGTAAGGCTGAAATCACAATACATAGAAGCCTGCAGACCGCTGCAGCAGTAGCACTGTCTCTAGTCAGACTGCACCCCACCTAAGGAAGAACCGTGAAAAAATCATACACAGAGAAGCAACTTCGGTGGTTACCTTACAGTGTGAAGGGATTGGTATCCACAATGTGAGGAAGAACTGAACAACTCTCTAAATCCCAGATCTTAATGGAATGGGAATTTTGCGCCAGCTGTAACAGGGAGACAAAAGGAAAGAAAAAGGTCTATAGGCAATGTTAGTGCTAGCCACCGTAGAATTATAAAACCAAGCAAACACAAGGAATGAAGTTATAATTAATAGTGTTTTAAACTGGCAAATAAAACATACTGTCAACATAAGAGTTCAAGGGCTGATGAAGTATACGCCCTAAGCAAGGCTTGTGGTTGTGATTCTCCTGTGAGTGACACACCAGCTACTTTACATTCTGCTGTGGTCTACACCAGCTAAGTACCTTGGACG
>VWZI01017904.1:204470-270106 GCA_013396835.1 Psilopogon haemacephalus
ATGAAAAGGGAAGCAAATCAGAGCAGAAACGATCCAGGTTTCAATGTATACAATGAGCTTATTTAATAATAATAAAAAGAAACATTTCAAAAACAATTACTGCTGCCTTTGGATCCTGCAACTTGAAAGCAAACCGCAGCTGCTCTGCTCATTCCAGCAGCTTGCAGTTCACAGAGTAAGCAGCACTCGTCAATATGAATCAGCTGTGAAACACGAGGCTGTGCTGGGGCTTCAGTTTAAATTGGCCATCTCTGCAATACTGTTATTACAGTTAATAAAAACTGTAGCCTAACACTTTAACCACAGACCAGTGGAGCCGGGGTGGAGTGTGGCTGGGGAAAGGGGACATGCCAGGGGGCAACACTTCATGCAAAAACTATTTGAAGGAAGCTAGTACTGTGGGTTACTCCTGGAGTTGACAGTCTTGCTCAAATATTGATGCCCTATGGAGTAAAAATTGTCTATACTTCTCCCAAAACACTTTAGCCATGCTGATTAGTTGGTGTTCATTAAATAGGTTATTTTGACCAATTTTTATGTCATCAGTAATTTTCTTTATTATAAAAATTAGGCCTGTTAAAACGGTATCAGTAGGACTAGCTATAACCTACTGAGATAATGGCTTTCTATGCTGATGACAATGTGATCGCTGTGTGAGTTAAATGACCTCTGCCCTTCACCCCCACAAGTTATGTAATGAAAGAATTCTTAGGTTAATTTCCTTACTTGAATGTAGAACACTGATGCTGCATTCCTGTTATTAGACCTACCTCTAGGTAATAACAATGTGAGTGAATTAAGACATTACACTAGTAAACTTGGAAGTGCTTGTAATCAAAGGAGGAAACCCTGGGTGTACGTTGAGGGAAAAATAATAGAGATAGAGAGAAAGGGAAATTATTAAGCAACACAAAGCTATCAAAGAAAAATCTGTGGAAGCAAAAGAATTCAAAACTAAGAAATCAAGAATGCAAAAGTAGGTAAGAAAACACTACTTCTGGAAAGCATGTGCAGATTAAGTAGCTAATTGTGACTTGTGCTGTGGCATTCCCCAAAGACTTACTGCTCTGGGAAGTATCCAGCCAGCTAAGAGATGGTGAGCCTTTACACAACGTGCAGTCAAAGGAGACAAAGAGCAAAACTGCACTTGTTCAAACTCCCAGAAGCATCTGTATCAAAGCAAGAACCACACAGCGAAAACTTGAGTCGCAGTCACTAACACATGGTTACCCTCAGCAACCTTTAAACCAAGCAAGGTGATGCACAAAAAGAGAACTGGAGAGAGTACATTTAGCATGTTGTGGGGCTGCCAGTTTTGATTTAGAAGGTAGAAATAGTGACACAGCCTCTGAAAGAGTTAGATAGTCATCAGATCCAGAAAGGCTCTCAGTCCAAGCCCAGAGGTCCCTGTGCTCCCAGACATGCCCATACACCACACTGCTGAGCGCTAATGGAGCAGCAGGTGGTCTGGTGGAGGAACTCGATGCCTCTCAAAGCCTACAGCCACCTTCAGGGCTGGACGAATGCATCACTCCTGCCACCGGTCCTTTGCACCATCTGGCAGCAAATGTCCCCAGTGCTTGTACCTCTTCTCTGCCAGCTGTCTGCGCATGTAAGCACATGATACTCCTCTGAGCCGTCAGAGCTATGTCACATGACACGTGTCTACCTAATGCAATGCTTCCTTCAAAGCACAAGAACTAGATAATGTCCCCAGTTTACTGCTGGGGGACAGGTACTAATGCCATAACAACATAACAAGCCAAATACAGAAGCATCAGATCAAAATTTTCTTGCTAGCACCTCTTCATGCACATATGCACTCCTGTAGTCCCCCCTACATGACATGGTCCCTCTATCAGCTGTGTATACAAACAATTTTCTGTTCAAGAGTAGAAAGAGAAATGTGACTGACTAAAACACCATACCCAGATACACTCCTGGATCTCTACAGCACTGCAACAAAGCTTCTAGCTGCTGTCACTATCTATTTACTGTCAGTGAAAGAGCAACGTATTGCTCCCGCTTTCTGCTGATGGCCCTCTATCCCCTCCGGGGACGAAGCATAGAGTAATCTGGAAGATTAGCAGCCTATGGACCAAGCAATCACAAGTTCCCACTCTGTAGCACGCCTGCCCAGTGACTTGCCTGGCAGGGAATTCTGATCCCACACATCTTCAATCAAGCCCTGAAAAGTCAAATCCCACAGAGGCAAGGATCTGCACTTTTGTCATGGTGACAAACAGGAAACATCTCCTCCTGAGCAATCCACACTGCTGGCTAGGCTGAAACAAACAGATTGAGTTCTTTTCAAGGAGCGGAAAAAACCTCTAAGTCCATTTACTTGTATTCAATGCAAAAGTCATATTTGATTCTGCAGAGCAGGGCATATCCCTCCAACAGGCACACTTCCATCTTGCCCCAAGCATACAAGCAGTATCATGCCATGCTCAAGCCGGGACAACAGTATATCCCTGCTGACACTGCTCCTGGACCAGCCCGCAGCAATCAAAGCACACACTTCCCACCCAACAGAGCTCTTTCCAGAGCCTTCAGTTACAACGAGGACTTAGTAGACTCACCTAATAATGCGAACCCGTGATGCATTCCGATAACCAGTAACTCTTCTGTGTAGTGAGTAACCCAAGTTACTTTATGAAGCAAGAATATGCTTTACTGACACAACTGAGGGCCAGTGCAATGGTCTGCACTGGGAATATGGAATTTGAATATTCCCATTTCCACTCTGCCAGGCTGGTGCTCTGTACTCCTGAAGAGATTGCCTCACCCCTTTATCTGCCTTGGATGTAAAGATACTGGGAGCAGGAAGTTTCTCATTACATCCAGTAGGTAGAAAAATGAAACCCCAAGCTCTGCAACAAACACATTGGCAGTTAACTTGGAATCTTTTGTTCAGATATTTTTTTAACCTGAATTGGAATCCTGTCAATTGTTTTGCTATCTTTGAGATTCTCACTGTCATCCTAGTATTTACTCTCTTAAGAAATACAGAATGCAGTCTGGATCCCACTAATGACTATAACAAAACTCTCACTGAAAGAATCACAACAAATTTAAACATCCATTACCACTTACTGAGAGAGAAAAGAAGGCATAATAAAAACTACCCTGTATGAATTTGAACTTGTACATAATAAACTCCATGCAAAACAATTTCCCTGTTTTATAATCTCCTTTTTACTGAGGTTAAAAAATAATTGCAAGTATTGATTTAGAAACGCATCTGTTACTACTAGTTTAGGATTTTGTATGTTCTAAGCTATAAATACTATTGAAAGAAATTAATATAAACACATCAACTTGTTTTACAGCAGAACTGCTACATTTTTAATGCATATGCAAAAAGCCTTTTTAACTCTATATTCACACATTATATATAATATTTATTTTGGGATCTGCAAATTCTGAAAAGTAGGAGAGTAATACAATGAGTACTTAAAGAAAATCTGAGTTTGCACAGTGGTTTTTTTCCTTACTATTTTAGCTCTTCAACAGGTATTAGTTTAAGTGGGTTTTACTGTCTATTTCATAGACATTCCAGTAGAAAATGAAACATTTAAATATGCAAGCTTTAGCTAATCCTCCAACACACAGCCTATGGACTTGGTAGGATTATCCCTTATTATAACACTGTTAGAACTGATACAAAATTGCAGTTTGAAATTAAACACAAGAATTTCTAAAAATGCACCCTTCTGCCTTTCCCCCTTTTATCCTATAAAAATATCTAACATTTTCAAACACTCCTTTAGGAGTCTCAAACAATAGCTGATTTAGCTATTTTTATAATCAAGCACCAAGCACTATACCTAATACTTAAAGTTAGTATTTACCCCCTCAATTTAATTCAGGCCTCTAGACACTGAGGAAGATAGTGAAATATGTGAATACATTTTCAGATTTGTTAGAGCAACTGTCATATGTATCAACAGTATTTTATTGTTTTCATTTAAACATTTTAGAGATGCTATGTTATTAAAAGTCTTGCCTTCATCCCTGTCATTTACGCCTAAATTTCTTCTCAAATCTAACTCTGCTAGTTAGGGATCCACTCCACTGAGGGATCCGAGTTCATTTGCATCCATTGGCTATGCTAAATGCTCAACCTAACAGATGGGAATCTAATTGCAGACCTGTTGTCTGGACATTGTTAACAAATGCAGAAGTAGCAATATACAGGGCTTTTTGGAACCGAGTTTGGGCTGGCAGCAGGGGAACTCCAGTTAATTACCAACATCTGAATTTCTTGTTTAATGTAAGCAAAGGCAGAAACAGAGGTACTCAGGCTGAGGAGGACTGAAAACCAATCAGAAAAATCCTAGATCACCCATAACAAGTATTTTGGAATATTTGGATAAGAGTTCTGTGCCCACACAACAGAAGAGTCCATTTTTGTGAGGTATCTTTCATGTCAAATAATGAGACAACTGCAAATACAACCATGTAAGGAGTATTCAGCTTGTGAACAAAGACACTGTCTCTAAAATTATACATAAACTGCAAACATCATAAAGATATTAGTATTAGACTTAACAGAGCTGTAGTATGCAAGATTCAGTTTATTCTGTGACTTTGCCTTGAGTTTTTGAGAATCACCACAGAGATGAGATTGTCTGCAGAAAGCTTTGAAATTATTAAAATCTGAGAATATTTTGACTATTTATTTATTAAACAAAGAAGCAGCTGCTCTTGGAGACAGTTACTTCTGCTGCTTTCATCTCACCACTTCAAAATGCTGAAACAAAGACTGTTGTTTACAAACTACCCAACACACTCTTGCACATTTTGTTGTACACCAATTCTCTATAGCATCATTCTAGTCAAATGACTCTCCTGAGGCTGCCAATTACCCATGGCCAAAACTGAGAGTCAACCCTCTCATTGTTTAATAATTTGTCTTCCCTGTAATTTTTAGGGTTTTATTTATTTTTCAAGTTAGGAAGTTAGAAACACATCAAGGCATACATATTCCTCTCCACCTCTTTTTCAGTGTTCCTGTGCTTTTTATGCAGAAGGCCTAGCGGGAGCCTAGGTAACTACACAGGGTTGTAACATGCAAGAAGCACCTTTAATCAACTGATTTCTTTTTTTAACTCTTTGTCAGAATTACATTTTGATGGGTGACAGGTAACAGAGCCTCATAAAAGAACAATACAGAGCCAGCATTTAACAAATCCAATAGTCCAGTAATAATTTCTTTTTCTCAATGACAACACTGTGGAAGAAAAAAATCAGGTTGTTTCCATGGAATTAGTAACTGGATCACAAAGACTTCGCTGAATGACTGCTAGACAGCAGATGAGGGGCCTGATACTGACACCCATCATGACAAATCCACCACTTGCTACCAACTGATAGGAGCTGCACTGGAGCTCTGAAGGACTCTAAAGGCTGACAGGCCGTACACTAATTAACCCTGGATGGGACGCTTACAACAATTTCGCTGCCCATCCCCTCTGGGTTGTTTTATTCTAATAAACTAGATTATAATATTATAAACACATATTTCTGGTTTCAATTAAAGAATAACTGCTGTTCACTCTTACCCTCAATATTACACCACTTTTCAGGAATTGGTGTTTTAAAAAGTGTCTGTCATTTTCTATAAGGACAGAAAACGCAGTTATTGTTCATGAATGAGTCTGAAGCTCAAATATCATCTTGAGCTGACTGGAGTGGGTTCTCTTTGGCCAAAAAAAATTGATAATTCAGATAAAACACCACAATACCTTGTCATAGTAAGAAAAAATAAGCACACACTGGACTTGATCCAAAGCCTCTAGAGTCAATGGAAGCATATTACATGTCATGCTACATACATCAAAACAAGGATCTGTTTCACGATTTACGATTTGTAGCTCATCAGCTCATTGGACAAACTTATAACAACATCAAAGGCCGAAGAAGTAAGCATCATCAATTTAAAAACAAAATAGGATATTAGAAGCAATCATAATTATGCTTCTGTTTCCTGCCTCATTCACATTATCTCACATAAGAATTTCACAGGCATTTTATAACAACCATTATTGAAAGGCATCAATGGTACCCTTTCCACTTACAGACAGCAATCAGTTAAAATGACACTAAATAAATCCAGAGTATTAGAAAATTAAATAAATATCCACTGCGAAATGCATATATTGGGGAAGGAAGGGATAATCTAGATTACATTCTTAGATAATAATTAAGATTTGTCACTAAAAACAGACTTTGTTACTCAACATGTTTCATTTAATTTCCCTAACATTGCTTTAATTTTAATGTCCTTGAAATTGGTATTTCTTTGCTTGTGTGGTTGAAGTCCCTATCCTCAGCACTGCCTTTTGGTCTTTCATTTTTATATTTCCTGAATATTTCCTCCTTTTAAAAGTAATCCACTTCTTTATCGCTCCTTTCTGAGCTCAGGCATGCTGCAGACATTTGAGTGATGAAGATGACGTGGATTGGAGCTGTTTAGCTTTGTAATTTCATCCTTGAATTTTGTGATTACTAACAGGACAACTTTTTTAATTTGCTCTTTTGTCTCGATTCCCCTGGCTGACAATCTGCTCTGTGAGCTAGGCTTTTTAATCAATCACCTAGATAATCAAATGTCACTGGCTATCTGCTCTGTGTAATTACTTTTGCAATTAAAAATCAACCTCAAGTTGCCTCATCTAATTAGAGGGATGGGCAGATTTTCATCGAGATTGATTTTTTAATAAATATTGACTTAAAATGCCATAATCTCATCATATTCTTTCATTTTCTTTGTACCAAAAATCAAACAAATGGAAGAATTAACAAGCAGAAAGATTCATAGGACTTCAAAGGCTTTTGCTAGTTCAGACATACAAAATTGTGCTATACAGAAGCCTAGCTTATCTCAGTCTAATAACACTCAAAAGCTCCTACCTTTTATTAGAAAAAGAACAAAGCAGTTGCACCATTACATATTTCACTTTCTAAATGAGTCCAAATTAAATGAATAAACTCTATGCTGTAATTATCTGGCCTACATATGAAAAAAGAAGTGCATGTGTTTTGCTGAATTACTCCATATTTCTAAAACAAAAACATCCACTTCAAATAAATAGTAACACTGGGAATTCTTCTTTCTCCAACATCTACCCGGAGACTGTGTTTTTATTTTCTTTCCCTGATGAGGAGTTAATTTGATGATGTTTCTTATCACTTTGCATTGATAAGACAAACACAACCACGTACACTATTTTACAGCAACAATAAACACTGATCAACTTGAAAGTAAGATCTGAGGCAAATATCTGCATAGAAAAGTAGAAGCAATATCCTAGAAAGAGCTGCAAGATCCTACTTTTATACATAGCAAAGGAGCACATTTTTGAAGCTACTCAAATATTAATTGTTAGAATAGCAAAGCAGCCTGAAAGGTATTGCCAGGAATGGATCCTACCAGCTTCTTATTTCTGACACAGACTTATTCACTGTCTGATCTTGAACACTTAACTCATTAAGCCTTAGCAGAGAGTTTCAGCAGCAGTTACTGGTGGTGCCAAACCCAAAGATACAGTAGGTGAATCACAAGTTTTGGTGCTTTGGCAGGGCACAATGCTCACCACAGCACACCTCCTTTTGTGCAGCTGCAGATCCATGCATGGGAGAGACAGTTGTCCTTTTCCTTCCTACCCTCTGTGGGAACACGGGGCAGACTCTTTTGTCAAAGGGATGCAGAAATTTTCCCTGCCCTGTTATCATGATACTTGGTGTTGTTTTTGGAGACTTCAAGAACGCACTCATGGGTTGTTTCAGCACACAAAGATACAGATGATAAGACAAAACTACAGTGACTCAGTCATGAACAGAGGAGAAAAAATTGTCCCTGTCAACTGTATATGAGTATTATACCTTCTTTGCTAAAAGATCATTTGGTTAATGGTTGTTGATGACCCTAAGATAAGCTCTTTAATGCATATTTGTACCTCAGTCACCCAGATCTCTACAAAGTAGTTATTACTGCTTCAAATGAATGAACAAACTCTAAATGTGCCATCCTATTCAGATTATAATGATGGAACAGGATACCATAATTACAGTTGCTGGACCAGTATGCCATACTTTATACTGCAACTCAGTACAGTATGCAGCATTTCCACTAGAAACATTAGCAATGAAAGAGCACTTCACAATACCTGTTGAGATACTCATTAACCTCTGATTTGCTACCAATAAGACCATGGAATTAAGAGATGCTTTCAGCAGACATACTCACAAGGTATTTTCCACTGTAATACGAAGACCTGAACTACAATACTCTTCTGAAGTCAAACAGCTCCTTGTTCCCTCGTGTTGAGGGTGAGCTACTCTAAACCAAGAGAACAGTACTCATTAGATTCTGAAGATAAAGCAGGAGGAAAGAATATAACCCAGTTCATTTTAGAGTAACTGAATGAAGTCCCTACCTATTAAAGTAGTGCTACCAGTCTGATAACAGTATCACAAATGCTTTACTGTAAATAACAATGCTGTGCTTGTGTCAAGCAAAACAGCACTGGCAGCTATGCTGCCCATATATTGCCAATACATTTATTTTGTTGGCTGCAAAGCAAAAAATAAAAGTAATCACAGCTGGGAAAAAATAACTGCACAATACTCTGGATCACGTGGTGTGAACTGGAGATATGCTGTGGATGTGCTAGCCAAAGTGGCTCCTTTCCACTGGTCAGGAAACTTTACACAGAATTAGCCACCTTGCAATCATTGCCCAGCTTTTCTGTCCAGAGAGGTTCAACTCCTGTCACATCCTGCTGTGACAATGGAGAAAAAACTATACCATGTGGCACCTGTGGTCACTTCACCAGTCATTGAATCTTACTCTACAAAGTCCTAAGGAAGAGGACAGAGAAGGCTTTGAACAAGGAAAGAGGAGTTTGAGATCTGCAAGCCATTTGTTTCTCTGTTTGAGGAAAGGAATGCAGATACTAATCAGGCTCTTGGGTTCAGCAGCAGATGTGAAAGTTGCATGCAAATATCCCTTCATCCCTTCTCTCCTCCCCTCTCCAGTATACATCCTCCACACAAAGGCCATCCATATTTACAAAGACTGCAGTAGGCCTGGAATTTGCATCCTCAGAAAGGATGGGCTGATAAGTGCTATGTGCTCCTGATGGGAGATATTTCAAGATAGGATCCTCCCCCACTATTTCAGGCCCCAGGCCAACTAGTTTTAAATTTTTTTTAAAGGGGAGAATCTTGTTAACATCTTCAACTTCAGTTTCTAAACAGAACAAAAAACCCAAACAACAAAAAACACAACAAACCAAACAGAAGGTTCACATGAATCCCCTGACAATCACTCTTGTGGTGCCTTCACAAATCTGATCAAAATTATGTAAAGTTCTAACTGCATGCAAAAAGAGCAGGAAGGACACGGTCAGAACATACATTTTGGAATCAGCCAGAACAACAAATGCTATGGGAACAAGACAAATAGAATTTCCTCTGAGATTCCAAGTGCTTTGTCATGTGCATCAATATTGTACCCATTCACGAAAAACTTGAGGCAGAAGAGGCAGGGTAACATTGAGAAGCTTCTGAAACAGTTTAGAAAAGTCTTTTTTCCAAGTTGGCACAGACTTTTAGGTTCATAAGCTCCATTTATTCCTAAACCCCCTGAGTGTGGAAACATTCTGAAAAATATTTGTTGCGGATAAAGACATGCACTCCTTCCAGATGTGACCAAGGCAGCTTTTAAACTGAAACTACTGCAGCAGAGGCAATCCTACAGGTAAAAAGCCTCATATTTATGCAGTTTGTCCAAACAGCACATAACTCTACTCCTCTATATACAACAATGCATTCCTATGCACTATGAAGACATGCTTTGCTGTTACCCAGCGTGCATTTAATATCTTCATTCTGAAAGCAGATTCTACATGTAGAATGCAGATGATACTCAGATGACTTTTCCAGAATTCACTGGAAGTTAACTGCCTAATTATTTTAGAAGATTCATTAAAAACAAATAAGTAAAAGTTGCAGATTTTTATTTTTGTCTCTGTTAGCAAAGTCCTTGACAAGTTCTTAGTAATGTACTTTCTTACTGGTATACTTTACAAAATTCAGTGTCTCAGAAAAATCATTATTATAATGTGTTACGTAAAGTACTTCTCTTGCATTTGGCAATAATGCTATATTTTTTTCCTCAACAAGGCAGCCTTCAAATATAATAACTTGATGACAAAATAGAAAAGGAAGATTAAGAATTGTTTTACATTCTGTGGTATAAGATTCCTAGTTATATTAGCATTTTGAGGAGGATTTATTTGGAGATTGAGGATTAATTCCCATGAAATCATTATACAAATTTCAAAATGTCATCTACTTTGATAGAGCTTATGATTTTATCTTCTTATTTTGACAGGCAACTGTGTAAAACAACTTCTGTGTAGAAGCAGCACAGGAATAAAGCAAAGCTAGGATAAATAAAGACAGAATGATCCTCGCTGGTTTTCCAATCAGCTGTCTTTTTATTCTGATTACTTGTAGGACAGAGCAGTAATAGACATTTTCCTTTGCACAAAATAATAAGAGCAGTACTTATCGCTTGTTGCCTACAGCTAGTGGCAAAAGGAAATTAGAAAAGTCCAATGAAGCTGAGTAGTAATTAATCATCATACAGTGGGGCCTGTCAAATCAGAGGGGTCTTTCCAGCTGATAATGCTGCCCAGCACAATTTAGACTGATAGAAATTAGAATTCTTTTTCCTCTGGCAAAAACCAAAAAGACTGGAGTTAGCACAAATGTGGCCAACTGCTCACTTCAATGACTGCCTGACCCATTTACAGCCAATGTCTGCATCAATTTGAGCTCGAAACAGAACTGAAGGAACACCACTCATTCCTCATGACAAAAGAAGAAAAAAAAAAAAGAAAGAATATAATTCTTAATTATTCTGCCTATAGAGGTTAAACAGCATTAAACAGCCAGGGTTTTAAAGTGCAAACATTTAAATCTTGGTTAAAAGAGGAAGGAAAACATTCCATTTTTTTCTCCCCCAAATGTGTATTTGCTGCTTTTCTCCAATGCACAAGGAGGAAACACTAAAGTTCACAACAGACCACTCACACCCTTTACAGGTGAAATAAATAAAGCATAAGAGTCACGAGTGTCCTATTCCTTTTACTCAACAGCAGTCTCAACGCTGCCAGTAAGCAACAGACTAATTAGGACAACTGGGGCTTATTTTTTCCCAGTGGAGCCAGAATAGTTTTACCACTGACTTCGACAGAAACATTAAGTCTTTATGAGAAGAGGACCTGATTTGGAGCTGGCTGGGCCACAACACACCTCCAAGCTTCCAGTGAGCAGGGATGGAGAGGCTAAATCAGATTACCCAAGCACTCTGTAGACAAGTGGAGAGGAACCATTGAGACAAAACTCTTCACAATGGGCAAATTGTTGGCCCTCCTTTCACTGGGAGACATCCCAGCCCTGTTTTGCTCTCCCACTGCCTTAATCCCCCAGCAGTCAGAGGCAGGAGGAGCAGAGAGCAGCAGGCTGAGCTTTTCCTGGCCTTCCATTTAGCATGGCAGCTGCAGAGAAGCCTACCATCTCACATCTGGTTCTGCTGCCTGCCCCTGCGAGTTAATGTTTTTTTTTTCTGTCCATACCTGTCCACCTCACAGGAACTGGAGCACAGAGCCCACTTCCAGCTTGGCCCTGTATCTGTCCACAGGGCAAAACCCAAAGAAAGGTCTTGAAAGTCAAAAGAAAATGAACAAAAATCCTCATTCATAAAACATTAAGACTCAAATATTTTTTTTCCCATGGCTCTCTTAAACCCAAGCAAGTTAATGTTATTAAATAAACAAACTGCGGTGGGAAAGATGACAAGGGCAATCAGGCTAAGGAAGAGTACCTCTGACATTACTTTTGGGCACGCTGCCATAAAAATACAAGTACAGCAGCATGACAGAAGCTATCAGGCTTTGTTAGAGAACTAAACCTGTGTGCTAGGCTGCTCTAGAGAGAGCAGGGGAAAAAAGTTTTACACAAACACAAAGAAAGGCCCAATTTATTAGGGTTCACATTTGAATAATATGGCTGTATTTCTTCCTTTCTTTATGGAAGGAAGGGATTCCATATTGTGACAGAGAGTGTGCATGCATGGGTACCTCTCTGACAAACCCTCTTTGTGAACATAAAGGGTCTATAAATCTGATTCTGCGCATCTCAACTTTGAGGGAGTAGAGTGGAACACAGTATGTGCAGATAACAAAATTAACATCTGAAAAACACATTGTTTTCCTTTCATCTGAGGTATAACACAGATTCATTAGGAGATCTGCATGCTTCTATACCTTTCCCTTTAATATTAGAATGAATGAGTGCTATTTACATATGTCATTAGTGGGAAAATCCCCCACAGAGGAGCATATTGAATCCTAATTTGCACTGAATAAAATGTTTTATGATGTAAGACTGGCAGGCAACCCAGTCAGTGCAAATGAATGTTTAATCATCACAAAGGGTTAGACGTGACATAGTGCAAAACACGTCAGACACAACTGCAGCCAATATGAACTTCCAATGCTCAATGACTCTTTGATCAGTATAATCAAAATGTATCTCGGCACCTGAAATGTTGCAAAACTAACAAATAGCTGTCTTGTGATCACAGAAATTAAACTTATTTCAAACACTAACACTTGAGGAGTGCACGCATGACTTAGTAAGTGCAAGGAGTCTAGATGCAGTAATCATTTCATATTTTCCCTTCATGACTAATAGGGACCATGTTTTGCTATGTGGATGGGATTGATAAGAGAGCTACAAAGCCCTTGAGGGGCAGACCCCCACTTGATCCTGTTCCTAGAGGTTTGCCACCACTGGAGCTACAGACCTTGTGGTACAACCATGCATTAAATGATCAGAACAACAGTGTGCTCTCAACATGCTGTTGAATAATACTCTTGATGATAATTTTTCCCCTTGGTATTTTGCTTCTGTCTACATAGAGCTATTATGGGGTCCTCCTGTGACCCTCATCAAATTCTGTGACCTGTGTAATACATGAAATCAGGCTTCCAGTTACTGTTGACACTAAAACAGCAGAATCACCTTACATGTCAGATAGCAGCCAGGCTGTATCATCAATGATAGCCTTGACAACATGCAAACATAAGACAAAGGCATTTAGTCTACTGTGAAAAATTCGGCATTATGAAAAATAAGCAGAGAAAGCCACGAGAGACCTTTTACCTTCCTTACAGAGGAAGCTTAAAGTTAACAAAGAATCACGAACCAAACCAAACAAGAACCACCAAAAACCTAACCAACCAACCAAATGAAAAAGAACCCATTAAATACTGCTGTTCTTTGGAGACTTAATTCTTGAACATTTGGGTTTCCCAGTTTACATTTTCCAGTTGTTCACGATCCTGCATAGCCAGAAGTAAATTACCAAACTCTTGTTGATTCCACTGGTACCAGATCAGGACTATTATTTGAGATCCACCCCATGAAAAAAAGAGGCCTATCTATCACAGAGATTGTAATCCTCATATATCAGACTCACCAGCAGACAGAACACAGTTCTTGGCACAGGACAAGCTTCATTCCCTTGGAACTCCAGGCTACTGACTTTGTCTTGAAATAATACAGATGTTTGACATTGAAGCAACCAGCTCACATTTCATTATTTACAAAAATCTGGAAGATAACCACACATAGAATTTTGTATGCAATGCATTACAGCAAACTCTTGTAGTTTTGTGTGCCTTACACGTTTTGTGTGTAGTACACAAGGCACACAAAATGTCCTCAATAAATAAAATATGAGGAAAGAAGAGCTCAGACGTTCATTCATTCAACTTACAAATGTTAAAAATAATAGTCTAAAAGGCACAGGATAATGGCTTTATCAAAGAAACAACATAGTGTTTCCAGAAAAACTCTCAAGTGTTGGGAGAAAAGAGCATTTAAGTAGCCTAAGAATTTGAATCACAATGTGAGAAGTTATTTAGG
Organism: Psilopogon haemacephalus; assembly: GCA_013396835.1. Taxonomy (NCBI): domain Eukaryota; kingdom Metazoa; phylum Chordata; class Aves; order Piciformes; family Megalaimidae; genus Psilopogon; species Psilopogon haemacephalus. The sequence continues at coordinate 218,481 of VWZI01017904.1, forward strand.
CCACTAGAAGATAAATTGCATATGAATCAAGCATATGCACTCTTCCCCTGCTTTCTCTAAATTAAGTATGCACTTAAATCCCACCAACTCTAGAGAATGTATTTCCAAGGCAGGGTTGTATAGAAGTAGGTGCACTAGACTGATAATACACCATACTCATAAGTTACATACCGGCTTAGCTGTGAAGCAAAGTAGACTTCATGCTGCTCTTGATCATTCTGTTTCTCTAAGTATTCATGTATTTAAAATCACGCATTTTGCTGTTCTGGAGCTTTACAGCAACTTAGGATCAAAGTTTGAGTATCATGAGAGCATACAGCTCCGCTTCCAGAGTGCAGTAGCTTAAAATACTTGCAGTTTATTGCCAAAAAACCTTAATGGAACCCTGCTAGGGAAAACTGATTCACTCAGCAAATGTAAGGTTTGATTGCTGCCTTTTCCTTCACATGTCTTCAAACTTCTTCCATTCCTTTCTTTGTAAAGTCCTACAAAAGCTTTATTGCTGTGACTATGATGTTACAGGCAGGACAGGGAGACATCTTGCTTATAACAAATCCATTCAGAAGAATTGCCTCTCCTTATGGATAAAATTGGAAGAGTTGTTATCCCTCGTTACTGCCTCATGATTTGATGCTACTGAACTTACTATTCTGATATCAGTGCTTAAAGCATCTGCTAGTGCCCTGTCTTACTTGAAGACACAGGATGAAGAACATTATTTCCTGCCCAGAGTCTGCCTGGGGAAGCTCATTTGTGAAGGCAACACTTGCCAACATCAGAGGAAAGACAGCTTTTGCTTTTTTTCCCCAAACATATTCTTTGAGTTTTGATTTGGACACTGTTTCAAGCAATATGGCAAGCAGACAAGAGATCCTTATTAAACATCTATGGAAGTCAAAATCTCATAAATCAGTTGACCTGTTACTGTCTTACACTGAGCCTTTCCATATGTCACACAAAAATCATCAACCTCCAACTCAAGCTTTCTTCCTCTTTTCATGATATTACTCACTCCATCAGGCTTTGTTTGCTAAAATGAAGAGAGAGAGGCTGAGAGACAGCAAGAAGGAAGTAAAACAAAGCACAGAATTTTTCTCATTAAGAAACCATACAATGTTAAAGTAGGCAGCATCTGAAAACATACATATATAATGATGCAGTCTACATGAATGCCATCTTTCCTTCAGGATGCTGTTAGCCACTTCTCTTGTATTCAACTCTACATTTACATATAGATTGAACCTTTCTAGAAAGCAATTTTACGCATTTTGTCTTAATATTTTTCTCATTAACACTGCACACAGATTAGGCTTCTTGAGAAGGAAAAGACATACCTGGATATCATTGGCACAATTTCTAGAGATCATGTTTGATTTTGAAGAAAAATGTGTAATAAAGGCTACTAAAACAGAAGACTGGTCACAAGTGTGTTTTGAAGAATCAGATAAAATAAAAATTACAGAAATTGCTCTGGTGGTCTTAAACATTTCCTTAATTACCTTCTCTGGTGGGAAGTAACAATAGAAGAAAAACAACACCAAAATTGCCTGTAAAACAAACTTCTCTCACAGGGCTTAGTACTTCAGTGAGGATCATTACTCCTAATCAATCAGAGCATTTAATCATATGCTTAAGTTTAGACTTACAGATAAGCATATGTATAGTCAGATAAGGTTAGGCATTGTGCTGAACCATTGTTGAAGTACTCAGCACCCAGCAGAATTACCCTGCACTACTGAAATCTAGATTTTCTTCATCTCTTATTTGCAGACTGGGTGTAGGATTCAAATTAGAGGGAGGATTAAGAAAAAAAAAGTCCTCATGATAGCAGGGCCAGGCTAAGCAAACATTTCATATACACAGCAGAAGAAAGATGAAAGAAAAGCAGCTGCCCTTCCACGGTCAGAAATTCTTATCTGCTGACCGAACCTTTGTTGGTTTGAGAAAGCACAAGTGGTCTGCATTGGCGGAAGGTTCAAATGAATTTTTTTAATAGGTAATGCAATCAAAAGTCTGCCGATCTGTTGGAATATTTAGAAGAACAAGATACCATTTTGACCTCCCTACACCTGCGACCTTTGTCAAAGACTTTAAGAAGTGCCTTACACTTGTTTATGGTTTTTATCTTTAATAGACTTCAGCATTTTTCAAAGGCAAATATTTTGTGAACTCCTTTAAGTTTAAAAAAAAGTTCTGTAACTTTTAGACAGTACTTCTCTATTGCCTTCTTCAGAGGAGCTGTCTATGCAGGTATATGGCCAAAATAAAAATCAATATGAAAACCACAAGTCAACTGCAGCTGTTGTAAAAGAGCATGCACTTAAGGTCAGCCTTAGACCAGGCAACTAGAGATGAGGTGAAATATTCAGCATCACTAAATGCCAAGTTGAGAATGAAACCCAGCATATTTCTGTTCTATCATAAATTATCTCAGTATTTACATTACAGAATCACAGAATCATCAAATGGTTCAGGGCAAAGATATATTAAAGACTGTCTAGTTCCAACTCCCCAGCCACAGGCAGGGACACTTTCCACAGGACAAGGCTGCTCAAAGCCCCATCCAACATGACCTGGGACACTTTCATAAAGCACACATCCACAGCTTCTCTGGGTAACCTCCTCCAGTGTCTCACAACAAAAAAATTCTTCCTAATATCTAACGTAAATCTACCTTCTTTGATTTAAAAACATTACCCTTCATTCTACCACTACCCTTCCTGATAAAGACTCCCTCTCCCCATCTTTTGTGTAGACCCCTTTATGTACAGGACGGTCTCCACAGAGTCCCCCTGGAGCCTTCTGTTTTCCAAGCTAAATAACCTCAACTTTTTAGAAAGAACAATCTAGAAGCAAACATGAACACCATAAAAGAATTACCTGTACAAAGGTTAATATTTTAGTCATAGTGGGTGGTTTCTGAGGACAAATCATGCAAAACAGTATATTGTAAGTTCTCAGGACAAGGGGAAAAAATGAAATAGCATTAGTATCTCCTATGTAGAATTTCACTAGGGAAAACAGTATAAGGCAGAATAGTCAAATGCCATCTTCTTAGTCTTGTAGTTGTAATACTGAAAGGCATCCTCTGGTGGTTTGGCCTTGTGTAAAAAGTAAATGCAGTTCCTGAGTTTGTCATTTCATTTCTCTAATTATAAACAGGGACAGCACTCTATAACTTTCTTGAGAAGTGGCTTGAGTTCTAGACCTACCACCACATCTCACTCATTAATTCCTCCTGTTAATGAATGTTATCCTACTTTCTTCCTGTCATACAAGCACACTCCAGATACACTGATTTTACTGTATGCTGCTTTCTACCCTAAAGGCCATGCTTTGGTTTGCTGTTTGTAATGAATCACTGTACAGGTGGATTTGCTGTCATTGATGCATTCAAGTCACTCAACTTATCTGCCCAGATTTTTTAAGCCATTTGCAGCAAAAGTAACTGATCTTTTCCCATAGCTCATAATCTTTTTGGAGGAAGTGATGTCATACCAGTTATCCTTCTGCCTTTTGTAATGTCCTTGCTGGCTCAAAATTTATAGCTCTTCAGTGCTTTTTATCTCCACTCCTGAAGCCAAAAGCTGCTCCCTCTGAATCCATTTATGTCAAGACATATGCCAATAAAACTCCCATTTCTATTAGAATAGTCTACTGCATTGGAAAGCCATGCAACTTACAATTACCCAGATTTTTGTGGATATTTCTTCTCTCATGGGTCCTCAGGTCAGATTCATCAAGACACCAATAGTGTCAGGATCAGGCATTTACTGTCTGTAGATATAGACTTAGTTAAAAGACAGTGTCACCTTGCTGATGGCCCTTACATGGTGACCATATTCCCTTCAGAAGTGAAGCAGAGTAGGGGTGACTTCTCCCCCTGCATCTGAGGAAATAAGAATGGGAACAGAAAAAAGTCCTGAGCAGAAACATTTTATTTCATCTGAGCTAGGTTCATTTATTTATAACCTGGGAAACAGCTGGCAGCTCTCTAAAGCCTTGTTCATGCACCTCTCATTCTTGTTGCAGTGTTACTCTGTCTGACGTAAGACAGAGCCAGTCTGGAGGTAAGGCCTTCTAAATTAAACCTCCTTTCTTGAAAACAAATTAGTAGAAGCAGATCTGAGTCCCTCACCAAACCTACTATCTATCTGTCTCACCTGAAGACTTCATCTGTGTGGGAGGATTAATGTCAACAAGTTAGTCCCAGACAGAACTTTTAGTCCAGTTTTCTTCAAAACCAGTAACTGTTCCATGAAGCTCAGGGTGGGGCAACAGTTTTGAATCACCCTGTTTACATTTTTTTTGGAAGTCAGAGCTGGATGCTGCTGCAGCAGCACATAGGCCAGAGCACTTACGCTGCCAATGGGAATGCTGTGAAGCTCAACAAGCTGTAATTGGGTGGGGGAGGAAAGGGTCAAGAAGGAACAGGGAGATGGAGTTTACAGTTCAGCAACAATGAGAGGGAAAAGTTAAGAGTGTGACAACTTTATAGATTAAATGAAAAAGAGATTATGAAACAGTAACAAAAATATAGCAAAATAGACAGGTATGTAGGATTTTTTTTTCTTTAGATTTACCAGAAGGCTTAGATTAACATGATTCTTTTGTTATACTAGATAATATTTTTGAGAAACAGCATTACAAAAGGTTAAACATAGAACAGATGTAAGTTATAAAATACAAGCTGATCAAAGCTGAGATTTTGAGACAGATATGTTAGCAAATGATAATAAATCAGTCCCACCAGAATTGTAAGAAGCAGGCTAATGTAACTATGTAAGTGAAAGTCAAGAGTTGAAAACAGGGAAGAAAATGAGTGGAAACAAACACTGAAGTTAATCGTAGACAAGTAGTACAGAGCACAAACTGACTATATTCCACAAAAGGGGAATAACATCTGCTGACACACATTCAGTTCCATTTCAAAATAGGAACTCAAATGTTTTAAATTCTTAATAGTGGCTTAATGTATACAAAATCCTGTTACTTTCCCATTCCGTAGCTGCTCTCCTCAAAAGTTTGTAAGTTTCAATAAGACTTGCACTGTCAAGTTCCAAGCTATAAAAAAGGTAGAAAATTTTATGGAAGCAGGTATTAACTACAAAGCTGAAACCATTTTTATCTACTTTGCTGACATACTTTTTTTTTTTTAAAGAAAACAAAAATGTGTTAACACATCTATGTTAGGGCAAAATATGTAGGAATTCAGACATTTGAACGGAAGCTGAAGGTTCAGCTTTTCCCTTTTGTAGGTAAATAAATATAACACAGTGAGAAACATACTATTTACCAAGACATAAGCAAAACAGAAAACGTTTGAAAGACCAAGAAAAAGGAGGTAATTGTTAGGACTGTCAGCAGGGGTCCACTGTGATAATTTGATCTGAACTCTGCTAACAAATCACTGCACCATTCTTTTTACTTTAGTATCTGTTTATGCTTCTACAAATTGAAACCCCACTGGCAATGCACTGAAGAACAGAGCTCAGCACAATAACACATCATCCTGGCGATTAGTTCAAGGTGGGGAAGGATTAGTTGACCATCCCAAACCTGCAGTCCTCCTCAATATTTTGTCTTTCCCTGCTGAGGTAAAAGGGTGCAGACATATGTAAGTAATAAACTAACAGGCTTCCATCTTCTTGAGGTTGAGTGGAAGGAATGCAGAACGAAACTATTAAAAAAATAATAGACAAAGGGGTAGTGAAGACTTGGGGAACTCAATACCACATCTGCTAAGCTATGCTAGGATGTAGCACCAGGATACCCATAAGTTTTAAAAGATATAACTGTACCTTTTTGTGATCTTGCAGCACACTGTTATGGCCTAAGCATGCCAACATTTAGAACTACCACAAGATCAAAAGGCTGATAAATGAGAGGAAAGGGGATGTTTGATCCACTAAACCATATTCGACAAGAATTCAAGGCCTTTTAAAGCAATGAGGAAAGTAATGCATTACTGCACCTTGAATATATTGTGACGTTCTTTTCTAAGGAACAAAACTAATATCTAGATTCATTATATATGTCTATGCATATATATGCACAGACATACATCCGAGTACATATGTTCTTACTTATGTGAGCACATTTTACATTATAACCAACTTCTGAAAATTTCGTTTCTGATGAAAGTTATATTAAAATCATTTGGAAGTTACTTTAATTTGAGATATAGTTATTTATAGGTCAATTTTTTTGCTAGTGAAATACATAACAATAACAGCAAGGTGGTGGAAAAAAGGCAGAGAAGTTGAGCACAGAATTTTAAAGTTGAATAAAGTGAAATAGCTTGGATTTCTATTTTAGCTCATCTATGATATACACTAAACTTCTTTCACTGCTGAATTCGAGGTGAATTTTGTGATGGAAATGAACCTGTTCTGGCCGTATGCTTCACCAAGGCCAAGGTTCCACTGCTACTATCAGCTGTATCACCAAGCCCCCAGAAAAGGTTGTAAGCAGCACTGGCCACTATTCAGCATTCAAACCTTGCAGTTAAAAAAATTAATAAAGAGCCTACCAGTAGCAAATTCAACACATTTAAAAACTTTCTGCATTCTTCAATTTCTTTTTTTCAGTGTCATATCAGGGTTTTGTAGGTGCAGATGCAACCTCACCTCTAAGTATTGAGCTCTGCTGTGATCTATTGTGAATACCAGATGAGGAGTCACCAACCTCCAAACAGTGTGCATGGAGGCATACAATCCCATCACTGATATCAGAATCACCCCTGCCTGAGTGGCAGCCCCTTTGCAGATTTCCCAGTATGGAAGAAATCATACCTGGCCTGCTGACAGTCCTTATATCTCTCTTCCTCATGCCACTGAGCAGTTTGGAAGGGGAACGTAGTGTAGAGGTGCCCAGCCTCTCTCAATGACTTTGAGGCATTGTGTACTGTCTAGGGGAGGAATTTAGTATCAGCAGTTCCTGTGCTAATCTCTCCTAAGAGCTTTAGGTGCTCAGCACTTTTGGAAATCAAGTTAATAACTATTAATGACACAAAAGGATGAGAACTGAGTCTTCATGGTACTCCTTATTCAAGCATTTTTCACATCAAATTCAAGAGGAAATGTAGCTCTGTTAGGTGAGAGGATTGCTGAAAAGGATCCAAAATCTTAAGAAAAAAAAAACACCCTGAGGAACACAAATTAAATTTAGATGTAAAAGTGATGACGTGTTCTGATTCTCCTGAGGATTCAGAAACACTCTTTTCACAAACAGCAGTCACATACATGTACCAGGACACAAGAAGCAGCCTATATAAGCTTACAGAAAAGTAAAAAGGTACTTGAGAAGACTGAGAAGCTATTCACATCTTCAATCCATATGTAAAGAATAAGCACCTGATGTCCTCAAGTTTGGCTGTATTGACACTCACTAACTGCACTATGTAGCATGAGGATGTTGGCACTTTCTAAAATTAGCCAGCTCAGATAAAAGGTTATTGCAGAACTCATATCAAGTCAACCACCTCTGTATTTCCCCAGCTTCCAGGTCAGTGCAGCTACTCTCTACTAATGCCCAGGCTGTCTAGTTTAAAATGTAGTGTATGTCCATGTAGTTATGAGGCTAAGCCAAATCAATATGTAAATCACTACGTAAGAAGTACATATTCAGTATGTGACACTCAGTGTAGATGTACAGACATGGGAGTCCCCAAATTTGGAATGCTATTTTCTATCTTGAGCTGTTCTCCTCCTTCTCAGTTAGGTCCCATGGGCCAGCTGGGATGGATGTTGTAACACAGGCAGGGAGCTGGTGACATCTGGGAGTGGGGAAGACAAGCCTACATGTCAAAAGATACAGTCAATCAGTTTTTAGAAGTAGGTATAAATAAAGTTGTTTGACTTTCTACAAAAAAGGATCAAGCAGAAAAGAAGTCTCATTGTAGACAGAACTAGGTAAATTTGAACCTTGTCAGATGCACAAAACAATTAGTTGAAGAAGCACAGAGAACACCTACAGATTGTAGGCAAAGTTATTTCTGCATTTGCAGAACAAAGATCAAAGCACTCAGTAAAATACCTCAGAAGACCAGAGAAACTACTTTGCAACAAGTCAACTTTTTCTATAAAACCATCTCCCAAAACCATCAATAAATGGTAAGAGTCTCCTGCTTATATCAAAGGAGTGGGGCCGAGTACTGAAGCCAAACTGCCACTATTACAAGCACATCAGCTGTCAAAGTAAATGAATCTGTAATACAAACATAGCAGCACCTATCTATAAAGCTTTGTATTTTAACAAGCATGAAAAGAAAATCACTGCCAGAAATGCTAATATTCAGAAGCTGGAGATACTGTTTCGTTCATGAGTAGATTCTAAGCAAACAGGTTGTTTATTCTATTAGTACCAGAAACCTTTCTATCAAGTAAGTAAATTATATAAGTAGAGGCACTCTTTCTTCCTTGAAGACATTTATTTTTGTTTATTTTTAAGAGGACAAGGCAGAAAAAAATGTTTTAACTTTTAAAGCTCTGGTGTCTGCTCTGTTTTGCTGCCAGCTGTCAGTTTATTTAACAGGTTTTTTTCATGAAGAACATTGAGTTTTCCATGTATCAAAAAAAAAAAAAATTCTTCTCAGTTACTAGTTTTGGTTTGTTTTTTTCTGTAGTAAAAATGCATTTCTAAGAGTAATAAGATTCATAAAATAAAGGCACAGAACTGCTGTGATGGGCTTCCTGCTTGCAGTAAGAAAATAAAGCAACCAAAGTTTGATAGCATACATTGTCCCCACTGTCTGGAGCACACCAACATGACAGACAGGATGCTTACCCCAGACACCTCTGGGGACAAATATCTTCATTCTGGACCCAGAAGAATGCCCATAAAATTAGCACTGACTACATTAAACAAATGATGGAAAACTGCAAGAAATTCCACAAAATAGTATTTCAAAGTCAAAAGAGCCTCTCTGCATTTTTAACTTCCAAACTATCAGTCTAAATCAGCCAAGCAATTTAATAAATGTATTTTAATGCAATCTTAAGTGACTTGCTTACATTGAAATCCAGTTATGGCACAACAGAATTGTTGTGTTCCAAAGGAATGCAGTACAGATTTTAACTGATGTGAAAACACACAGATTTTGTTTAATAGCCTCTTAATCCTACCAATTTTGCTAATAAGATTATGGTCTAAAAGACAGCTAAATAAACTGTGCTGTTGACACTTAAAACAAAACCCAAGCCCCCCAAAAGCACATTTTCTCCTGAAACATTCTTTTCCTTTATTTGGCCCCAGTCTAGCAAGGGGACTACTTATGTGCTTAAAGTTAATCGAGTGCTTAAGTGCTTTGCTGGACTGAAGCCTGTAATAACATAAATCTGAGTGGACAAATTACCATTACATATAAGAAATCTGCGACAAAATGAAAATAATTAAACAGCTGAAGCTGTTCATAGCAATATCTAAATGCCATGTCGTGATGCAAAGTACATCTGCATTTTGTACATCCCCGTTGCTCCACTGTATTTCTGAAGAACACACATCTCTTGTTTTTGACTGCCCAGATCTGAACTTCCAGCCACAAAGTTACAAAGGGAAGTGAACCCTTCTCTCAGCTCTGTATTCTGATAGGTATCGAAATCTAACTGGGTAGACACCAATTACCACTGAACTAAAAGATAGGTCTTTGTGGTTTGCAAAAGTAAGTTTTCACTAGAGAGTGAGTGTCATTGGAATACGAGAAGGAAATTAGAAAAGAAAGTGAAATGGGAAATTAAAATATCAAAGTAAGGAGGAAATGGGATTTAATGGAGCATTTTTTACATTTCATCTTTTGGGTATTATCTGAAAATATTTGGACTTCCTTCTCCCCACCACCCATCAGCCAGGCCTCCTCTTGAGCCTTAATTTTCATTTAGTTTTTATCTCTGTCACACAGTCTGCCTTCATATAGTCTCCTTGCTCCTGCTCTAAGAACATTCAGACTAATTTCCTTTTCCCTTAGCCATTTATCTTTCCTACACCCATTCAAGTCTATGGATGCATGCATCTTGAAGTAGGAAAAGAAGCTAAGACTGCATATGTCATAAATGTGACCAGGAATCAAAAATAGCTTGGGGATTAAAATCCATCAAAACTGTGCAGAGCCCAAAGCAAAGTACCCTGGCAGTCTAGACAAGCAAACTGAAAAAGCAGAGCTAAATACTCCAAGAATCTTTTTCCCCAACTCTTTGTCCTTCTGTGAAGTATCATCTCTTTCACAAAAACTACAGCTTCAAGAGAACATTTCCCAATACCTTTAGGCAGTGCACTAGCAAGGAGGGTTACCAGCCATAGAGGGACACTTCAAACTTGCCAGTGCTGGACATACTGAAAGCCTTGTCACTGTCCATGTGAGCACTTGATCTACATTACAGCAAATCTAGTGGTACCCAAATTCACATGACCTGATGCCTGTACACTCGCAACAGTCATTTCTGGTCTTCCAGCTGGGTTGCTAGATGTTCAGAAAAGTCTACGGGTTTTACTGCCAAGTAGCAGCAGCTTTGAAAAGCAACGCGGATGCAAAAATCCATATGGGTTATTCCCAGCACAGAAGAATGCTACCAACTGCCATACAATTTCTGGGGAAATCAACCTTTCAAGGAATCCTCCTAATGCAGGGACTGCTTCCACACAACCCCTTCCCTTAGGGCATGTCTCCAGTTAAACAAAGCATAAAAGATTTTCCTCTTTTGGAATCAAGAGCAGCACTGCATCTCATGCCAGTGTTGAACATGAGCTTATAGGCTGTGCTGCGAGCAGTGAAGGTTAATAGTAGTGCGAGCTCCTCTGCACTGGATTCCACAATGGGTTAGAGAGATCTGCTGAGGGATAAGACAAGTGTCATAGAATGCAGCTGTACCACTTTCACCAGCTTCTGGCCATCAGAGAGTCTCCTTGACATGAGGAATGCTTCCATCCAGACTTCCACGGGGTTTGCAAAATAAGCATGGTGGGCTGGAAAAGCTGGTTATGTGTACTGATTTCTGGATCACATTCCAAATGCACTAGCTGTGCATTGTTCTGGGGTGCTAGCTCTTCTCCAAGTTAGAACTGTCAGGATTAGCTACACAGCATTTTCATTCAACTTTCTAAATACGTTACATTGTGAAATCATCCTCCTTCATGTGTGCAAGAAATGGATTTTCAAGATCTATGAAAAGTGATGGTACCCTTAATGCAACTGAAATGTTCAAGGACTTGAGAACCATGCAGTTAGAATGAACAAAATGGTCTCTTTTTTTTTCACCCTCACAGCTCCACACTGCCATCATAAATCAGACCAAGTAGCTTTGCCTTTAAAAATGGAAGGGACTATAAACATAAGAATACTGATTTACATTCTGTACTGCAGCTGAAGCTCCTTTATCACACACATGATCACATTTCTTCAGACTAGACAAATAAGTACGTATATTTAAAGGAATATGCAATGAAGCAGATAAATAATAATAAGACTGTGAAGTAAACCATGAGGTCACTATTCTATTGAGTATTTCAAAAAGGAACCAGTTTCACACAACCAAGAGCAGGACCTTCTGCAAGCTATTGCCCACCACTGAGAGCTAGGAGACATATGCAGAACATTGCAGTTTCTCAAGTTCCATTAGAAAATGCAGAATTATGGTGCCCACTACACCTCAATAAACAAGCAAATAATAGTTCTTTGGTTTTTTTAAATAAAATGTAGTTTTGTAATTTTCATAGGTTCAATGTCTTCTAGGAAGCAGGTTGTTTATTAACATCCATATTAACAGGGAATCAGTGCCTGTCAAGAACGGTAGTGAGAGACCATGTTTAAAGGAAGAAATTACAACCTTTATGAAAACAAATTAAGAGTGTTTGAAAGGGGAACACATTTTCAAGCAGAAAACCCTTTATTATGTCCAAGAAATACAACAGACATGGATCTTAGGGTAGACTAAGAACTACTCATCTAATAACTACATTGTTGTTATCAACTAAAAAAATCCAACAACATAAAAGTAATTACAACCTGTGGAGCAGGAAAAGAGGCTAAAGGGGACGAGGTGCCAGCCTCTCCATCCTACATAGAGCTGAGGATAGGCAGTGAGCACATATGCAAATGTGTGAGATAGAATGAGTTCAGGGGAAAAGAGTAAGTTGAGGGAGAAACTGCAATGGATGAAGAAAACCCGAACCAAACCAAACCAATATTTGTGCAATCCATGCAAATCCTGCCTTTCCTTCAGATATAATTTCATTCTACATCTTCTTTGGCAACAAGGCTGTTTTAAGTTCTTCCCTTCACTTGTCTCCTTCCTCCCACACATGCAGTGCAGCACCATCTTCTCAGTTGTGCTGTTACTCTGGGTGTGCTGAGTGAGATCACTGATATTGTCTGGAGTGAAACAAAAATCCCCTTCACCCCCACCTAGAGACATTCTCAGGGAGAAAGCAACAGGTAAGCAGAATCCAAAATGTCAAATTGCATCCTTTCAAAATTGTAAAATATTCCCAAAAGGTTTGATTTGTTAGCAAGTACTTTAGATTAGCAGACACAATTCATTTATGTTTGGCAGCATTAACTAATTACTGTCTGCAAACTGGAAGCACAGATGCACTGTGTGTTAGACTAGCAATACAAAGCATGTTAAGCAAGCAACAGCATGATAGAAAGCACAGCTCCATGGAAAATTTGCACTGACAAACTTTCAGTGATTTTAATTGTTCACTTTTTAATTGGTATTATTCCTAACATGAAAAAAAAAAAAAATCTATTCTCAGGAGGCTCCAGAATTGTATTTGCCTGAAAGCTTATTCTTTAAATAAAAATGACTGTTCATAGAAAGTCTATTAGTTTCTTCCTTCATCCCACTGAAATATGTTCTGTCCCTTGGGAAATAAATTTTAATTTACTGTAATTTTTCTTGAGGTTTTTCACTTAGTATGTCAATGTACACTTCCCCCTCCTCCCATCTTTTTCCTTTGTGTAAAGACCAAGCTTTTGAAAAATAGAATTAAATCTGAACAAACGAAAAACAAATGAGTCAAAATCTCAAAAACAGCCAAAATGTTAATAGAGTGTTCTTTCCAACACTCTTAATGCAGTGTTCATGTCTCCATTTTCTAAACAGCAACCAGCAAAAGGAAACCCTCTATTAAGTAATGTAACCAGCCCTGTTAATGCTGCCTACTGACCCTAGAAGGGCTGAAGTGAGAAGAAAGTCAGTGTTTCTTCTACTATCAAGCTTGCACATTCATTCTTTTGGTTAAAGGGGAAAAAAAAAAAAAAGAGAGTTACTAAAAATGGACTAAGGTTCTACAAAGACTGCATCCAGCATAGATGGTGGCTGGTACCGTAAGCTTCCAGATTTGTAAGATCTGAATGAATGAAGATGGCCTTGGTATTTAGAAGTGTTGAGCATGCATGGTAAAGTGGTAATACAAAGAAAGCAGGCTGCAAATCATCAATATGCAAATGTAAGTTTTCTTTCTCTTGATCAATATGGCAGCAAACCAATACTCACACTACAAGCAGCCAGAAGGCTATTAAAATGACAGCAAGGATAATCTGGACAAGGAGGGATAAAGATACGGCTCAGGATAAACTAATACGATAACCAGAGGTCACTAAAACATGCAGTGTCTCTTTTTTGTACTTAACACAGATAAAAGAGAAAAACTGTGATTCACTGCTCTAACTGAATGGGACTGGACACCATGCTAAAGAACAGGGCAAAAGTAGTCAATACTGACAGTTTGAGAGAAAACACAAAGGTGAGTTGGCAGGAAGTTATGAAATTTTGTGTAAAGAACTACTTCCTTTGGACAGACCTGTCCCAGCTTTGGACAGATTTAAGCTTCCCACAGAAGTCAAGTTCTCCGAAAGCAGAAAGCTCAAAACAGGAGAGGTCAGATCAAAGCTTTCATGTACATGCAGCATGTGGCTAATAAGCCCTGAACAATGCCACTCTTCCCACATAAGCCCTCACAAGGCTAGATATCTCTGGTACTGGAATGGAGTGCCATTCTCCATTACCTTCATTCACCCATTCTTTACCAAGCTTACATAGCCTGCACCATTTCTCATCCTCACCAGCATAACTTCATGCTTCTAACAGGACAACACACCATGCTTTACTGAACTGCAGCCAGATGAGATCTACTACACTTTGCATATGAAAGAAAAAATCAGTTACCTTAAATAAACCAAAAAAGATCAAGAGAGATCAGCACTAGCATGGGTAAATTCACTCTAGCCCAGTTTGAATTTTGTACACCTTTGATTATCCTCTTAAAATTTCCCCCCCCCTTAACTAGATGACTACTGAGATCTGACTCAGAAAACTGTGATTACTCAAATCTCTTCTACCCCTCTCCTTTATTTTTTAATACTGCTACTATATTTCTTATTCTGTATTTATACTAGTCCTCTCTCCACATGATATAACTGAGAAACGTGTGACTAGATCTGCAATAGGATATACCACTTCATTCCATGTTTTGGCATGGGGCTTCTCTGGCATGCTTAATTTGATCATACTCAAACTTCAAGTTTTTCTCTCACTTATTGTCATTGCTGTTTCTGTAACTGCATTCATGTTAGCCAATTTTCCTTCATCTAATTTTTTATGTTCTCATTCCTGAAAACAAGACAGAATAGTCATGTGGTCAAGTAACATCATTAGAAACTTAATGGTGCTCCTAACAGAGTCTAGAAAACAACACAATATACGCAACCTGCCTGTATCTTCGGTGATGCATGTTTACAAATATATTTGTATACATAAATCTATATTCAGTAATATTAATGCTGTCTTTCCTCCTAGAAGTAGCCACAAACTACAGAACAACAATTTGCAAGCAAAAAAAAAAGCAATCCCTGTTAGTAAGTTCTGTTTAGTTTCCTCCTCTCCTATGCCTGTACAAGCTTGAAAATGGTAGCTAGAAACATGTCTAGCAGCTAGCATCACTTGCATTAGCACATGTCATGTAGTTCCTGCTGTGTTTTATTAGACAAATATAAAATTAACAACAGAGATGTAATGATTTCCTAAACTGGTTCCAACACAAATTTCCAATTTGAGGTCAGATGTATTGCCTAATAAAGTTTTACAACAGCAGTCAAATAGTGGTAGTTAGCTCTGCAGAAATATAACTCTTAATTCACAAGAATTAGTTTTAAGACTGTTGTTCTTCACATAAAAATAAATATTATTATAGATTTACTCAAAATGTTCAAACAATAACATCTAGAAAAACTGGAGTTAGGGTACTTTAATTGCAAAGAACACATTTAATGATACTCAATATATTTACATTAGTAGCAAATATACACTATAAAATTTTGATTACTTGACTTGATACATGTAAACTGTCATTCTGAAGCTATTCTGCAAGTACACAGTGGCATTCTATGGCTTACAGACCATGGAACCTAAGACAACAGGCTACCATGGTCTTGCACTGGTAAATCTTTTGTCTTCATGATGGGAGAAACTGAGATAAATAAATGCTTTTTTTGTAGCATATCAGTAAATTTAAATGGAGTTATCATTCTACTGTAACAAAACAAGAACAGTTGTTTGACACATTTAGGAGTTCAGTGTTAATTGTTAAGTCCAGGTCAGAAACTACTAATGAAATCAGTATGAAATTGCAGAAAGAGCAATAACAACACCAGTAAAATTTGCATGGACCTGTTCCTAGTTTATAAAAAATCCTACTTTAATGTTTAATCATGTCTGTAAAGCATTTTTTTGCCATATTTATTTAAAATATATAATTTTAAGTAAGACTAATAAACTGCCTGTACTAAATAACCAAGCAGCTATCCAAAGAGATAGGTGGCTGGTCTTACTACAGCTTTGATAATACAACAAAAGGAGGAAGATATATTATTTTTTAATCTCCCCCCCAAAAAAAACCAACAACTAACAAAAAAACCCCACCTACTTAAACTAAGTGGACTAAGACTTTCTTAAATAATACACATAGAAGTGTGGTGCTGAGGGAAGTAAGCATTAGCATTATAATGCACAGGGTCAAAACCAGACTATTTTTAGTCACACACAACAAATACTTTACTCCATATTGAAAGTAAGGTTGCTTAAAAGTGTCCGTACAGGGAAGTTACGCAAAGGGACAACAGATATACCTAAGCCAGCTTTAAATCTTCACTGATATGGTTAACCACTGCAGAGAGCTGACAACTGTTCGCAGTGTGTGTCTGCAACTTGTTTAATTAGTCTGTACTGAGCTCCAGCCTGCTGTGGCTGTGAGACTACCAGCACCTGAGCTAAGCAGCCAGAAGTTCATCAGAAGGGTGTAGAGGAGCTGCATTCAGACCTTTAACAATAACGTATGAAAACAAAAGGTACTGGAGTAAAATTTATACACACATAGTTTTATATATCTATTTATTGTTGAGCTATCAACACCCAGTGTGATGAAGGCAATAGTGAGATACAATTTGCAACTCCACTGACTAGCACTACTTTAGAATGTGAGAATTTATATTTGCATATGAACTGCAACTATGGACTGAAAGAAGAAGATTCCATTACACTGAAAGGAAATTTAAAATAATTTCTGCATCATCTCCTCTGCATCCAGACCTATTGCACAGCTGTGCAATGAAGTATCTCACAGCAAACATACATTAATGGATATTATGCTCTCTATATATTGTAATCTGCAATAGAGTACCAGCTTTTCCAAATCATATCATATGTCCACAAGCATAGATGTGTACATATGTGTTATGGGGAGAGACAAGATACCAAAGGTACAAGCATTGTGCCCCAGTATTGCATGACATAGTCTCTCCAGATCTTCAGAAAAAAATCTCATTACAAATAATTAACAAAGCAAGATCAAACATTTTTACTACTTCTGGAATGCTGGAGATGTCCAGCAGCAAAGAACTGCATGCTTAGCTCCAAGCAGCAACAGTAGTTATGTAATAGTTTCAGATCTCCAAGGCTTTACACACTGTTTTTCCAACTACCGAGCCCTATAAAATCAGAAGATGGGATGAGGTTGTACTCTTACAGATTAGCTTTCCCTCGTCTCCTCCTTCCCCCTGTGCTCTGTCTCTCCAGTTAGAGACTCTTTGGGGTTTCATTATTTAACTTTCCCCTCAGGCATGGGGATAACACCATTGGAGCCATTTTGCAGGCAGCAGGATTCCATAAATGAGGCACTTATTTAAACAGTCTCACACAGAGCCGATGTCAAAGTTCTCGACTATTTACAGGTGACATCACAAGAGATGCCTTCTGAAGCACAGCCAAAACAACTACCATGCACAGATTAATTTTTCTTGTCCAACATACATCAGAAAACATTTATTCCACCCTTGCTTTGCTTCACAAAACTGTTTCTTCAGCCAAATATATGAGAGCTGCACAGCACCTTTTTTTTCTGCCTGTTGAACAGACTAGAGTTTGGTTCTCCCCGACCGAGAAGTGAACAGGCATTTGTGCAGACGTATGTCCCTTTAGGTTTGCCCACTCTAAGTGAAAGCCTACAGCAAACAACAACAACAAAATCACAAACCAAAAATAGTAAAAAAATGAGTGGGAGGAGGCAAATGAGTGGGAGGTTTGACAGCAGCTCCAGACAGACATGGCTAACTAATCAGTTTAATTAATCAAGACCTGACAGTGCCCCCCATAAAAATAAATCAGGATATGAATATATTAGTTTTAATTTTAAATTTCTTAGAATCCATCTGAAACACATCAAAGATTATGGAATAAAATCACAAAAGTTTCCATCTTCAGAGTAATTCTAAGCCGGTCTGGACACTGTCCTGTGAAACCTGCTCTGACATAAGGTTGGACTAGATGCTCTCCAGAGATCCTTTTCAATGCCTACCATTCTATGATTCTGTGATATTTTGGGGAGGAAATTAAGCATAATATCTAACAAAGTATTATATGCAATATTTAAGGGGTAAATACAAAATAACAAAATGCAAGGTCAAGTAATTTGAGAAGAGTTCAGCTGTCCAAAGTTATGGTACAAAGTTATGCTCTCCTAGGTAGCTCCGTAACTAATGGAGCTGCCCATATGATGGGGCCCTAAGGTTTGGAACATAATTTGCTCACTTACAGAAATATACACATGCTTTGAAACATCTTCCTAGTCCTCTGTTAGATATTAATTCTCCACAGAAAATGTTGCCATTTATTAGCATACATTTGGAGTTTATTTTCTCGATGTTTAATCACGCATAGTAGTCATTAGCATAAATGAACACTCCTTTTCTAGAGCAGTTGGTGTAGAATTCTCATTTGAGTTAATTACTATGTAAGATAGCTAAATTCTAATTAAAATTCAATGGCACATGTAATGATAAAAATTTATCAATATTGTGTCTTTCTCAGCAGTTACTTTTATTAAATTACTTAACTTCATTGTTTATTTCTTGAAACTGGGGTTTTAAATTAGGCTGCTTTTAACCACTGTAACAGTAGTTTCACTAGGCCTTAACTGCAATGGTTTACTTCGTATTTTAAGGGAATAAATGGCTTTCAGGTTTTGTATTTACTCCCTGTTGCTTTGCTGTGGCTCTGAAGATCTTTGTTAACCTTGAAATCAACAAAAGCAGCACAGGATTGATAGTCTTCAAGTGAATGGCAAAGCATCCCTTAACCTCTACTGGAGCTAGGAGCCACCCAGTCCACAAATTCCTTTTGCAAAATAGAATATGGCAAAAATAGACCAGATCTCGCCATCAAACAAAAAACTCACCTGATGAGATCACTACCATTTTTTCTGCATCCTAGCCTACACTGTACATTGCTGCAAGTACGAGGTGTAATTAACACTCCTTAGTGTAGAACTTTCCCTCCCAGTGCAAGGTCCAAAGCAGCAGGCCGCCTGATTTCTCAAGTTAGCTCCAGGGTTGCACTTCTGAAAGTCACCACTGTGGGTGTTTGTATGAGTCTGGATAAACATCTAGAAGCTGAGGAAAACGCGTTGCTCATGCAAACCTTTTAATATTTTTTTTTTTAAATTGTCAATATTAGGCAAGTTTTAGCGCTTGAAAAAAGCTCCTTGGATCAGTTTCATTGGGAGAGAATGACATATGCATTAAATATATGTGTGTCAGGTTCTAATCTGAGCTCTAGTTTTGTTCTCTGCATGCAGGATGCATTGCTAGGAGCTAAATATGCTGTTCAACAAAAGCAAAAAAATCCAGAGCAGCAAAACCCTTTCTCTGCACCCAGTGCAGAAGGCTGTAATTCTCAAACATAAAAATGACTAATCACACTTTAATCAAGTTATGGTTAATAAAGTAATCCAATTTTTGCTTAATCATGTTAATATTCAGACATGTTAAACAGTAAATCCCTTCAGGCATGCCATCCTGTTTGCCAAGTTTCAGCCTACAACAAGGTGTAAATCTCTGAAAACAGCCCTTTGGAAATGCTGACAAACCTTTGGCTGTTGTAATAGAAGTTGGAGTCTGCAAAAACAAGGGGAAAGGCAGAGCTAAGCATCTCTACAAATTTCTATCCTAAGTATTGCAGAAGGCAGTAATTCTAGTGCCCTGGATTTAGTCCTTGCAGAAACTCCTTTTGCTGTATAGCAATTTTAGAATATTACTGAAATAGGCACCAAGAAGAAAAAAATAAAATTATTAATTATTATAGGGTAATATTTGTACCAAAATTGATATTTCTCCATTAATAGTTCACTGCTAATATATCAGATCCTTAGTAATTTGAAACAAATTTTTTTCAATTGTTTCTTTTTAAAAGTGCTTTTTGACTTCTGAAGCAGAATCAATGATAAATAATGTATTTCCTCAGTGTTGGTGGGAAAACTCAGGCTATAATTAGCACACAAAATGACATATTCCGGTACTTGGTGTTCACCAATGCCACTTCTGTCGTGTCATACAGCATAAATAAACAGCTGCCAACACGAATAACCCCAGTAACTTCATTCTTACAAACAACCACTGCTGCTCCAGTACAACTCTTCTAACAACTCCTTAAAGTAAGAACCTTCCACCAGCTTCATTTCTAACCGACACTCACCCCACCCCCCACTTTGTGCTGAAGCCTTATGCTCAAACACCAGATTTCAGCTGGTTCCTAAAAGAGTGGCTCGGGGTAAACTTTGTCACCGTAGCCAGGAAGGCCCCTTTAAAGGCAAAGCCTGGGGAGATGCTGAGCAGGGTCTCCAACAGAGGACCTTTGTCCTGCTATGCAAATGAAGCTCTGCAGACGGGCTGCAGACAATGCCCAGGGAGAAGTCGGGAGAGCCAATCCATCTGCAGCTATTTGGTTAACTCAATGTTTCGGACATTCTTTCTCTCACACAAAACACTCCATGTTGACAGCTGTGAATTTTAAACAACTATTCTGTGTATGTTTTTCTAATTTTGTGTATTCAGAGAGTTTCCCCAGCATCAGGGGCTGAAAGCAGAGTGCTTGGATTCCATAATTTAGAGATTTCATGCTTTTCAAAGAGTCACAGCAACTCTGATGGGAAAACAAAGTGGAAATTAAGTGTCTAATGGAGAGAGCTTCAAATGGCAAGAAAAGTGGTTACTTTAGAGGTGTTAAACAAATAAAAATTTCTATTTATATGAATTACCATTACAGAGAGACTGCAAACTATACTCTGCTTGTGATATATTAAGAAAAACTACGGACATTTGTTTGGCTAAAACACACTGATTATTGAAAAGCCACTCACACTTTGTAGTGTTCCTTTTAAAGAGAAACTTCAGCATTTGAAGAAAAAGTTTGCCTTCAGTCAATTAATCAAATAAAATACTTGGATATAAGCAATTTGTCCGTGTAAAGAACAAAGATTTTTTTACTAGGTCAAAAACTAACTTAAAACAGATGCTGTTCTAGAGCAATGTTTCTTTGTACATTGGGGGGGGGTGGAAATAAAAATTTCCAAGCATGAGTTAAAAGCCTCCCTTCAAAACAGAAAAAAAAAAAAAACAAACAAGTCTTCCTTTTCCAGTCAAAAGGAAAAAGGTATCCCACAAGTATCCTATGGTGCTTCTGCCATGACCATGGATAGATTTGCAAAATGCAGCTACTACACATATACTGCCATTAACCAATTCTGGCCCAAAAAAGCATTTTGGATTTACCCCTGAGATTTCTGTCTAACCAGCACCAATGGAGCAAGCAGGGAACTGGGAGTCAGAACGACTGGTTGTCTTTCCTGGCTCTGCCACTGCAAGATCTGCAGAGGCTTCTTCTACAATTTTCCCTCCTTTTAAAGTGGAGAAGCAGGAGCCACCTAGTTTTATAAAGTAATTCATGGAGTGACTCCAGTTTCAGTCATTTCTGCAGAAGGGTGGTTCTCCTCTGACTGCTCCTGCAGCCCCACCAATAAAAAGTAGTCCTGCTCCCTGACCTTCAAAGGGGATATCCCTGCCAGGAGGGGCCACTGGGGGAGTCTCTGAAGTGGGGAGCATCATGGCAATAGGGAAGCCAGCAAGACCCTGCCCTTCCCAGGAGCCTGACTACTCTGACACACCATCCTGGTGTAAAGTTCTGTGCCCTCCCTAACCAAGTGCTGAAATAGGCTTCTGCTATAGTCTGTCTTCTACTTTCAAGAGCACCAAGACAACTGGAATTTAAACCTCTTGGGCTATTCACTGCTCTTCTCTGCTTGAGGCACTGACCCCTCACCTTTACAAGGTGTACTTCAGATCACTCATATGAACCACTGGAAAGCAGGAAAACATCACGTCCTTCAGTCCAGTAACAGCATCCACACTATAACAGCAAGGGCAATGTGGTTTTGCTTGAGGGAGGACAGGAGGTGGGTTTTGTCTAGTCTGGAAATGCATTTTCCCTTTTTCCCAGTCAGTTATTGTTCTTCTTTTGGCACCAGAAGAACATATTTTGGACGTGAATTTCTCTGTGGGTGTTGCATTAGAAATTAATCTTTCTCCAAGGCATATACGGTCTGGGACAGTTTTGAAATACGTGCAAGAGTATGGAGAGGGGAGGAAACATGCAGAAATGAGGCCCCTTGGTGGGGCAGGCAGAGTTAGCAGGCGCGTTTCCACAGCCCTGCTTCACCCAGCCCTGGCCAGCCTGGCCCAGCACACACAGTCCCACACTCCCATTAAGCAAGGGAACGCTGCAGGCGGCACAGTGTAAAGGCTGGCACAAGGCTCTCATGTATGACTGCTGCTCTACACGGCACATTGCAACACACTTGTTTCAACATTTGCTCCCTCTTTCCACCCCCAGTGCCTGCAAACACCCTCCAAGGGTGCACAGAGCCCAGGGACTCTGCAACAAAGGACCTCTTACCAATATGTCGTTCAACGTCTGACACCATTTCAGATGTTTTCCCAGCAAAGCACTGCCAGGGATATTTAATTTCCATTATTTCTTTTGCAGTGTTTGATTTGCATAGCAATACAATCAACGAGATATTACAGCCAGGTTCAAGCTCTCTTGTGCTAGGCACCATTGAAAAAAAAAAAAAAAAAGTTGTAGAGCTTTGATCCAAAAGCTTGAAAGGGTCAAAAGAAGTACTTTAATTCTAAATATCTAAAATTCTGGTGAAAGCAGAGACGGGACATTAGGCAGAAATTCTTTATAGTGAGGGTGGTGAGACACTAGAACAGCTTACCCAGAGAGGCTGTTGACGCCCCCTGCCTGGAGGTGTTCAGGGTCAGATTGGATGAGGCTCTTCAGCAACCAGGTCTAGTGGAAGGTCTCCCTAGCCAAGGCAGTGGAGTTGGAACTAGAAGATCTTGAAGGTCCCTTCCAACCAAAAACATTCTATGAATCTATGAACTGAGAAAAGCTTTAAAAACATGCATGGAGTTTTTACTTAGCTAGAAAATTTTAAAAGCAGAAATGTATTAATACTTTTTAAAAATCACAAATTCTAATAAGTCATTAAGAGGCAGTAGAAACCACCATATACACATGTGTTTAGGCACTCCTTTGGCTCAGAATTATTCTTTATGCAAACAAAAGGCCTCTCTCTACAGATTTACACAATAGATTTACACTGAGCCATTATGATCTATCATGTAACTGAGTGCTTAATGACTCTTTAATTTCAGGATTATTGACACAAAAGATGTAACAGCTGCTTAAGAGTTACTACACAGCAGCAGCTTTTAAAAAAAGATATCACTTCATCATTTTTATATTTTCCACACTATCCAAAGATGCTTACATTCATGGCACTGACTTGAAAAACAGAAATATTCAAGGGGCAATAAATTAGAATATACTTGACCCCAGTGAACTGGGAGAAAAAATAAATTTTAAGACTCTCAGTTGAGAACAGATTTGTTCTTATTTATTTTTGACAATGCAAAAGCTTAAAAAAAAAAAAAAAAAGGCTTATTTTATCTGAAAAGGAGCCTTCCAGACTAAGACCTTGTATTATTTTCTGCTGCAGTTCAAGAATCATTTTGTTTAGGGAAGTTATAAGCTCCTTACAAAGAGCCTAACACAAAGGTATCACCAGAAGAAGTTTAAGCACAACTTGTAACCAGCGTCACTGCAACAAATAACACTTGCAAATAGAAGAGAGTTTGTTGGGGTTGTGTGCGTGTACACATATATATATTTATAATTCCCTTAACAATGAATATTCTTGCTGCCAAGCCTTTGGAGACAGAGCTGATTTCCTTTCAAGTAATTGATGTAAGTTTTCTTCAGGACCCCGTCCAGACAAGTTCTCCACCATGGAGCAGGAAATCACACCGTCAAAGGAAAGCTGAGCGCTCCTTCCACACAGCCTGGGTCAACCCCTCCAAAACACTAGATTTATACGACTGCTGCCAAAAAACCTTGCATTTCCATGCCCTCCTGTTGCTAAGATAAAGGATGTTTCCTACTGCCTCAGAATGCCGTCCTCATTTAAAACTCCAGCTATGTTCTGACAAAACACGCTGCTGTCACCCCAAATTGAGCAAATGAGCCTACGTCCTACAGTATAAAGACCAAAAGAGTTATTGAATATCACCCAGGGAGCACAAAATGAAAAGGCTCCCATTTCTTCCTGACCTTTTTGGGGCATTTTTTTCCTGAAATCGGCCAAGCCCTTCAGCCTTCATTTCTCATGCTGTCTGCAGTAGCACAGGAAGGACAGCTTGGACTTTGCAGTTTCAAACAGATCAAGTTTTGTTAAATAACTTTTTCTTTTTTTTTTTCTTTTTTTCTTTTTCCCCCCCCCTCTCTCTCCTTCAAATCCAAAACGGAAGGGAACACTGTGAAGAAAATGGAAACTGGCAAAGAGCTTTAACTTCAAATAGCCTTATAAGTCAGCGTTGATGTGCAAAACTAATTCTGGTTTTTTGGCATTTAAATATAACCTGACAGTTACAGGAGTGGTGAGGGTAGGAGAAGTGCAAGGTAGATTACCAGCCAAGTGCAAAAATCAAGGATGTCTGTTGCTACCATTTCTGTTTATCAAATGAAGTAAAGGATACAGGTTTTCTGGCACCAAGCTTTATAGGGAAGACTACAAACTAGCACTGGAATATTTCAGGAAAGGGACCCTGTGAGAAAAAGCAGTTCTGTAGTGATGGTGTCTAGGTAAAAGGCATTTCACCCCTCTCAGAAGGGAACATTTCCACAGAAGGGAACATTTCCACAGAAGGGAATTCCAAGCACCAGTAAAACAGATATGCAAATCACTCCATTCATTAAAAAAAAAAAGAGAAGTAGCACTGAATATAATATACCTAAATATTTGTTCAGGGTTAAGTGGTGTTGTCTAAACAAGTAGAAAAGCCTATTTTTAATGCAGATTGCTTTCCTTATTAGGACTGCTAGGCGCATATTTATTTCTATGCTTTTAATTTCCTAGAAATCTCATGTGTCATGTCACAAATGCACAAGATAAGTGATACTTGGACATAAGGTACTGACATGATGCATACCATCATCTGCCCCAGCTGTTTCCACCACTCACCAGAAACACACTAATGGGAAAGCACACATTTCTCCTCCTTTAAGGACGTGAAATTGGATGTGGTATCAGCCTGTAATTACACAACACATACAAGAGGCTTCACCTGACTGCAGTAAAATGCCCACTTGTACAGCACAGCTTTGCTGTTGAAGCCTGCAAGCACCATAGTTGCAGGCATCAGCAGTCAAAATTTTGCCGCCTCTTGTCTCTGCAGCTTTCAGAGTTGTCATTACTTGATGCTGTTGGGCCAACATACCATCCAGAACACTTCATGGCCAAGGAGAAGAAACAATTTTCTCCCACGTGGAAAGCACACCATCAGGGTGAGGGGTCAATGAGCACTAGAGCGGCTGTCAGGTCAGGAGTGCTGAGGCGTGCAGTGGAGGCTGAGGTGTAGGATGGGATCCTGACTGCCATGAACACTTCATGAAGGAGACACATGGAACCACTCGAGCAGAAGGGGAGATCTCTGACAGCTCACTCAAATGAGTATGAGGCAATGCTACCATCTTGAATAGGCTTCTGAAGGGGAGGCAACTCACACTTCCTTATCTTGCTGGACAGAAGGCAGCTGTATGAAACATACATGATCTAAAGGATGCAAGGGAGTTTAAGGGGCATGAAGATGGACAAGGGACAGGTGTACATTTACTTTGCATTTACAGTTCTCTTTGATCCTTTTAAAGAATATTTAAAGGAGGTCACTTAAACACCTACCAGTTTTACCCTAAGAAACCTCATACAAAAATTGATACACAGTCTTGTGCTATCACAAGCAGAACAAGAAGTGTTTACAGGAAGTCTTGCATTTAAGTAAGTCTCTGTTTATTATTGACTAGAGTAAATAATCTTAAGTAAAATAATTAACAACCTTATTTTTATATTTAATGTCTGCCCCTGTGCTCTGCCATTATTCAACTGCTCCAGTTTAGGTAAAAGCCACTCATGACACCATTCTGAAGACAGCATCTACTTGCTGAATTTTTGCAAACCTCACTTGCACAACCTGTTTTCATTCTGGTTACTCACACCAACTGAAGACAAACAATCATGGACAACTCTACCTGGTGAAGGATGGGCCCTTCTTGCTGAGGCCACTCTCTCAATAGTTATTTGTTGTTGTTGAAATTAAAATTTCTACTGAAACAATCCTGAAGCTCCAACATAGCAAAACCTCCAAAAGGAATAATGACTGTTCAGCCTGTGGGAGACCTTGCTGACAACTTCAATAGCCACAACAAAGAATCAGACAAAACAAAGTATTTGAAAATTAAAATACAACTTTGCAAACAGAAGTGACCACTCAACACCCTAAAATAGAAGCCCCAGGTCATCAGAGAAACTTGTTTAGACTTTCACATACAGAACTCATTTTTTCTCACCAGTTCTCCTCACCTTTACTTTCATAAATAGCTCTTCTCCTTTCTTCTGGGGAGGAAAGCAATCTACCATGCACAGGTGGATTTAATAAGGGAGGTCTAGTACTGGAGGTCAAAGAATATGAATGGATTAAAGGATTAGGGAGAAGAGCATGAAGGTTTTCACCTTTAAGGTTCCTGTTTTGAATTCATCTGATGTCAGCAGTGAGCAAGCAGTGTTACCATCAAGGAGCTGTGGCTACATGGAAATCTCTCCTTCAACTTCTAGTAGTTACACTAAAGGATCATTAAAAAGAGTCTGAATATTTTAAAGATATTTACTGAGTCTGTCCCTCATTATCAAACCCTATATCTACTTTTCTATTGCTTCATATTCCACCACAATAAACATGAAGGTATCTTTTTCAGTTTTAAAAAATCCCCATATTTTTGCACAGTCACATGTTGTTTCACTAGGACATAAAATCTTTTATAACACAGATGCACAAATAGCCCCACCCACCACTTTTAGTGCAATTGCCTGCTGCTCAACCAAAAGTCATTCCTATACCAAACGAACTTTCTACAATCAGCATCAAAAAAGAACCCAGCTTTGCTAAGAGTTATTCCTGTAATAACTGTGATCAGACCAGCCTATAGTATTCCTGAACTTTCACTTAAACTCCTTCATAATTTTGATGAAATCATGTTGGTGTTGATCATTATGGCACAACCAATGGCTAAAATTGCAGGCTTATGTCTTTTAAGACACAGATCATTGTTTCATCTCCAAAAATTACAGAGACACTGTCTTATTTTTCACTGGCAAGGTCCATATTTGCACACTAAATCAGAAATTTAACTGGCAAAGTGCTCGAGAAGTAAATCAGCCATAAATATAGTGAAAGGAGTGAGCTCAACAGGTAGGATGCAGTTTCTAGATAGCAGACTTTTTAAAAAGAGCTAAGTGTCACATTCAGTTCAGGATTTAAAACCAGCCATGATTACCTTCAAAATTCATTCAGTTAAAAAAAGCAACTTGCACAACAGAATCATCAGCTGTGACTGAGGTTGGTTTAATAATAAACTCAAAACTACTTAAAATGAACCTTATGTTTCCATGGTGATGAATACATATCTCTCTCCAGAGCTTCTAGTGATGTAGAAAACACTCACCAGTAATACCCTGGTAGTTATTTTTTACTAATGGAAAATTCTTTAGCATTGTTCAAGATGGTGATAACACTGGCTTGAATTAATTTGCCAAATTGTCAGGTGAAGATGGAAAGCAGTATGGTGCCCAATGGGGAAGTAAAATAAGTAAAGTATGTCAGTTGTGACATACATTTTTTAAAAAATATGGTGACTGGTGGCTGCTAAGATGAATGTGCAGACTTGTTCGTTTACTTTGCCTCTCTGCTACCTGCTAGTGAATCCCTTTTTGCCTCAGTAAGCTTCCTGCCAGTGAGAAGATTTAAATCTTCTTGAACAGATACAAAATGTATTATCTCCCTAGGTTAGCCTTGCTTAATGGCATCGAGGCATGGCCAATTGCAGACACTCTTAACATATTTGACAGGTATAAGATCAGGCATATACAGTAGGAAAGGTCCCAAAGCTTGCCTTTATTCACGAGGCTGCTCTAAGGGTATGAACTGCTAAACTCTGTCATCATCACTTAACTTACAGTACACCTTAATACGATATTGTGCTGCGTTCGGAGGAAAAAACCTTCTTAAGAGTACATATATGACTTTGATCCGGTGACATGTTTCTGAAGGAAAGCATCTGACAGGACAAAGATATACAGTACTTCATTTAGCCTGTGTGCCATATGTGGCAGTTTAAGAATTGCTGTCACAGCCCTTCAGCTGGTATCCAGGATTGCACAGCAGAGTAAAGTAGCTGGGCTTCAGGAGGAAGAGACTTGGGAAGAATTTCCCCAGGCTGTTGCCCTAAAGTATTTTTACCTATTCCATTCACAAATGGAAAAATGAGGCATTTTAATTTGTAAGCCAAAAAGAACACCAAAGAAAAACAACAAAACAAAATCCAAAACCCAACCAAAAAACCACCAAAACAAATACTGCAAACACAATCAAAACGCACACACAAATACGATTTTAGCTAACTCTTCACATGATACAAACAGCATTAATGTTTTTATTCCAAAAGCCTATAAGCATGTGTGTCAAAAATAGACGTTAATCAGCTTGCTGAGGTACCTAAAACTACAAATATGTATAAACAATTCGCTAGGAAAAAAACCTGCAGATATACACTATTTTACAGATACTCATAACTTCTTTCAGTTAAAGGAGTTAGGAAGTTTAGTTACTTCAGAGCCTGCAGTTTGTAAAGCAAAATTGTTTCCAATTATAGGGATGATTCGCTCAGAAACAACTACACAGTCTCTGAATATACCACCAGAAATAAAATGCAATGCTTCTGATATAAAACTGTGTCGTCCCAACACAAAATGCTAACTAGCTATGAGTAGGTAGCCAGTATTTGCCATGGATATAATTCATATTCAGAAATTCTCTGGTGATTTTCATGGAGCCTTTATTTAGGTTTGAGTTCTCTCTGTGTCACCAGAAAGCACTCTGTGGATTTCATATTCCTCTTTTTCTTTTTTTTTAATGCACTAAATCTGAAAATGGTTCAGCAGATCACTACTGTTGTGCTGTTTCTAATTTAGCAAGCAGCAAAGCTGTCCAAAAGGGAAAGAAAAGCTTACCTCCAGGAAGACATAAGGGGGAGCTGATTATACAGAGATGTGTAAAAGTGGACAAAGTTCATGAGAATGATCAGCATTACATCTGAGTCAATCCTGTTGATAAACAGTCTATTTTTTTACTGGTGTTACTTAGAAAGCTCCTTGGTCTTCACAATATTAACATCTCAGTTTAGCTAATAGATTCTAAATGTGGAGGTTTCTTTTTTTTAAAATTACAGAGAAATGTACAACAGCAAGAATAGGAGTGATATGTTACGCAAACATGAAACAAAATTGTCAGATTTCTATTTCTTTTGTGATTTCTGAAAGTCAACACGTTCTCTTTTTCATATAATCATGAATCTAAAGGCACCAATCATGTCAAACAAACATTCTGCACATATTAAGAAACATGTTTCCTTGAGTCTCACAGCTTGGTGGCAACATTCAAACACTACTCAATTACTGTCAATATTCCTATGAAAAAGTAGTGTTTTGAGAGAAAGCTACTAAATAAAATAAAATAACAAACCAAAACCTCAGATAGAAAATTTCAAGTTTCAAACTGAGCCCAGTCCTCAGTAGTGTGCGATGTATTGCTCCTATTCCCCTTCATGCATAAAGTCTTTGGCAGTCATCATCCTAAATGTGATGCAATTAAACCACAGTCTAATTGAAAGACAAAAGAGATTTGGGTAATGAATCTTTCTGGCAGAGTATCTTCAACACTTACTTCACCAACAATAGCACTTGTCAAGAGATGCTAAACAAATTTTGCAACTGAAGCTTCTCATGGCAATTTGGGGTATTTTATTTTAATTTGGAATATTTGATTGCTTTTTCTTGGCCTTTGCTGCTCAATGCCAGCCATTTCCCTACATTCCCAAAATGTACTAATGATCTTTAGGCAAATATACACCAATGAAAAAAAAAAAAACAACTCACCAGTGCACGTGCAAATGGTTTTCTAGGGGCAGTGGCTTGGCCTATCGCTTTCTGACCTGTTTTTTTCCCTGTTCCACTTCTGCATGTTCTCTCAGTTGAGTGCTGGAAACTGCATTCAGTTAAGTGGGATAAAAATAAAAACTCAGTGCCTATAGCAGCCCTCAAGCTACAGAAGGCAAAAAGAATTACATTCTTAATTCGCGAGGCTCCTTTTACATATAATCATTCCTTTTAGGTAAAGGTCAAGTTACAAGACTTTTCGCATTATGCATAGTGATTTCCATTTTGGCTTATTATTCAGTGGTATAAAATTTATGATGTCAAATTTCATGACAGTTAAACCTAAGTTTGTTCTATTTCAAAATGACATCTGGGTATAGAG
This sequence comes from Psilopogon haemacephalus, assembly GCA_013396835.1. Classification (NCBI taxonomy): domain Eukaryota; kingdom Metazoa; phylum Chordata; class Aves; order Piciformes; family Megalaimidae; genus Psilopogon; species Psilopogon haemacephalus. The sequence goes on from VWZI01017904.1 coordinate 248,794, forward strand.
AATAACAAAGCTTCTGCATTAAAATGGCTCTATACTTTTAGGCTGGCTCCTATAAAAAAACATCAGACCAAGAGATACTTGGACAAATGTTCAGAAAAATATTTTACTTTTCAAGTCATGGCAAACTAGAATGGGAATAGAGTTGCGTAATGGGAAATGTCATTACAGTCGATCATCAAAAATATTAAATTGTTTGGAATCAAAGTATCTGGAAAAATAGTATTTTTTCTTTCTGTACTGTTGCAAGGCATTTTATATCCAAAAGCAAATAACCTAAGAAATGTGCTGCTGTCTAATCCATTTATGAGGAAAAAATAGGTTATTCAAGGTAATAAAAATATAAAAGTGAATTTTATTTGTTAAAGTGTGTAACAGATAATGATTTTTAGCTGACAATACAATTATTTGTTATGACAATGCAACATCTCCAGCGAGAACTGAGCAGTCTTAAGGTGTTCTGTGCTGCTCATTCATGCAAAGAATTCTTGTCAAATATTTTAATGAGAAGAAAAGTATGGCAGTCAAGATTAAAAGTCAAGGTGACCTTTAACTGTGGAAAACAGTATCTACATATCACCTTACTTTTTTTTTTAAGGTCATCACTTCTCTCTTGAAGAGTCATTCCATAAATGGAAGTAGGCAGTGAATTGAGCTAACCACAAAAACTGCCCTTAGTTTAAAATGAAGGACTGCATTACAACCTATTTTAAATCACATATGCCCTTTGGTATAAAATTCTCTCACTTGCTGTGGTGCCTTCAGCAAAAGGAGTAAGGAAATCACACATTACAGAAACAAGGGATGTACAACTGTTACACAGCCTTCGGCAAAACAACAAAGGAATTGTCACTCTTATTCATAAGGAACAAACTCATCTGTGACCTGGCCCTGCCCAGTCTGTGCTGAGTCAGCTGGAACATCGCTCTGATAGGCACCTGGTTGCCTGCTGTTCTGAAGAGTCTTTTGGGGAAACCAAGGATGATCTCACAGCAAAGCAGCAACCAGTTTTCTACTGTCATACTTCAAGCTGCCCAGGCTAGCTGAGCAGATACCCTGCTCATGCCCTATTGTGCAGAGGTTCTGCTGCACAAGCAAAACCCTCTGCAGCCAATGTGACCTTACTAAAAAAAAAGTACCAGGAGAGTTTGGAAATACTGTTCTGGCTACCAGAGATGAAACAAGTAACAATATAATTTCTAGTCTCCTCAAAGTAGTAATGGACAAAAGGTGATTAGCTGTACTTCACACCCCTCTGCTAAACCCCCCCTGAAATGCTGCTGACATCTCTAGCTCTCAGGCAAAACCCCAGACCTAAATTTACACCTGAAAACTCCTGCATTTGTTCTTCCAGCCATCTTATACTTCCCTTTCTCCCCTCTACAACTGGGAGGAAAGGCAAAGATGGATGCAGAGAAAAGCCACCTGCAGTTCAGTTCCTAGAAGGCCCTAGCTTGCTCAAAAGAAACACCTGGGTTTTTTTCTGTCTAGTATGAGTGGAAACCAAGGCATAACACCACAAGGCTAGCTTGAGGGAGACTTCAAGACTAGTCCTGAAATATTGGTGTGAACCTACTCTCTAATTTACAGACTTTGTCTCCAAATTTATTCGCTTATCTCTAATCTTTACTCACTTCCCCACAGTGAAAGCAGCTCAGGCATAACATTGGTCTGGGTCTAGCCAGCCTGGCATGAGCTGCCCTTGAGTATAGGCAGAAAAATTAGTGTTTACTTGCATCTGTCCACAAAGACACATTCTTAGTTACACACACCAAGAGGATTACTCATAGAGAACTATTAATCATTTTTATCACTACCAAACATAGTATCAAACACATATAAAAATGTGTTTCCTAATTGCTGCTATGCAGACAAAGCAGCAGAAGAACAGGAGATGAAAATAAAGTACTGGCAGTCAAAATTACATGTGAAATAATTCAATTAATGGGCGATATCATTTATACAAGGTTCTAAGTGAGTCTTAAAGAATTATAACATCCAAATGCAGTAAATCAGATTTTTTAAATTCCTAAGAAAAATGTTGTGGATAAAGTTGCTAAAATATGCAATAATGGAATGAAATTATTAAAGTATTACAATACTGGCACTGCTTCAAATTGAAGCCTGAACTTGCTGCAGCTATAGATTGCATAACACTGGGCTTCTTCCCTGCCAAGTCTATTTATTTCTTCTGAAGCCCTGTTTACTGCATGTCTTGTAGTGAAATGACTTAGACAAGCCATTTGCTTTTTAAAGAATACTAGAATCTAGTTAAATTGTTGGTAACAATGTGACAGATATAATTGAAAGCAAGCTCTCGCACTTGTGGCAAGTGAACTTTCTGTATCTTTCAGGAACCTCCTTGCAGTGTTATGAAAGTTAAATTTGAAATCATGGTACTTTAGTTTTTTAAATATTTGAGCAGACTGACTGGTTGGCTGCCAGTGTCTGAAAACTGGATTACATTCCTACAACTGCTGATGCTAAGCACTTTGTTTAACACTCAGCTGTATTTAACACGCTAGTCCACTATTCTGGCTTTATTGAAATGTGTACAAAATTCCTTTTTTAGCCACTGAGGAGACTTGGCACCAGTTATAAAAGATTTATTGATCCAGTACTAACTAGAGTACATTACAAATAGCCAAGTGCCAAACAGTTCCTTTCCACCAGATTGTGATTTACAAGGAAGGAAAGGAAATGGGATCACTAATTATATAAAAACTCAAAGTTTTTAAAAGTGTGTATTTATAATTAAGGTCTCGCAAAAGAAGTGGTCTTTCTATAATTGAGACAGAGTTTTATATCACGATCTTTTTTCTAATGCAGATACACAGGTACCACTTGTTTTAATACAATACTGAGCTCAGCTTAAAGAAAATTCTTGCACTGGAAAGAGTTGTCACTCTCAAAAAGGGGAAAAAGGGGAAGAGCACAACTTTTAAATTTAGATAGCTAGGGGAAAGAAAAGAATTCATTAACGTCTGATGCTGTATAGTTTTTATTTTAACAAATTAGTGAAAACTTTATCAGAATGGTCTGCTCTAATTTTCTTTTAGATTTTTTTCCATCTTTCTTTGCACAGAAGATGTAAAACAGTGCCATATTGCTACAGTATGGATTCTAAAGGATGCTCTTAACCCTATTATCTTTTGAATACATTGCTTGGGATAGGTCACAGGTAACAAACCAAGACATTTGAACCAGGAAAGTGAAGCTGAACTGGTCCAACGATCTATGTGACACACGATGCAACCCTGAAACTTAGTAAAGGCTATTTGCATCAAATGAAATTAGCCTGGATAATCCAGCAGTACTAGAGCTCATAGGATGACATCTTTTAGCCAAGGCTAGGTGCTAACAGTCAGCAGGCTCAGCCTGACCATGAGTGATTACAGTGAACAACCAAAGTTTATTCTGCTAATTTATAAGGAATTTAACAGAACATCAAGTGCTAAGAAGGATGTGAGAAGAAGCAGCAAGCCTTTTCAAAAACGCTTTTTAATACTTTGGCCACTTTGCATCCAGTTGCATAGCTACCACATAGAGACCCAACTGGTCCATTACCAGCTCAGATGATGTGCAGTGATAAATCAGATGCTGAGTCGTAATAAAAAGGGGACAAATACCACAAAGAAAGTGTAAAGTCATATTCAAAATATGAAAAATCATAGCTTTTCATTTATGAAGTTAAGTTTCATTTAGTTTTTCTTTAATGCACTATAAAATAGCTCTCCCAGTGATAGATACAATCTGTGTCTATTCAACAGCCAACATAAAATTTCTACGAGCACTAGGTCACCCCAAAAATTTCCCTAACAACGTCCTGATTTGGAGGTCCAGCTTCATAAAATACATGTCAACAGCCAAGTAATTCATAGCTTTAATTCAACCTCTAGGTAGAGAAAGTAGGAAGAAAACATAAAACAAAATGAGGATGTGTAATTCAATATGTAAAGTTACTTGAAATACACCAATTATGTTAAATACACTTATAACTAGGCATACTCCTGCATTTGGGGGTCTATTTGAAACCTTATTAAGAGCAAGGGACACAGAAGAAAGTCTGTTTGATCTGTTTTGAAGCTATGGTAATAGGAAACAAGTTTTCCTGCAACGTCTCTCAGGACAAATCAAGCAGTCTTTTCTTTTTTTTTTCTTCACAAGAATAAATACACAGCCACATTTGAAACCCTTAACCTAATGCTCACAAAGAAATCTCCCCTGTAGACACAGTTGTTTATTAAGCTTAACCCTAGTTCATTTTCCAGTCATATTTCAGAGATAAGCAAAAATTATAGAAATAAAAGTGTCTAGCAGGTAGCTTCATTTGCCTCTTTTATTACAAATCCATATTCAGATATGTTAATATAAAGATGTACAATATTACATAAAGGGCACAAAACCTGACATGGTGACACTGGCAGTTGAACGGTTGGCTCATTGTAGCAGCTCTTATTCAGCTATTTTCTAGTGCTCTCATCAGTCTTTTGTGTGAAAGTCTTTGGTGAGTCAAGTCTGAACTGATAAGGCCTTGGGAGACATAATCACTGGCCCTCATTTTCCATTGACAGCCTCACACAGCCAATTCACAAACATTTTCATATTAATATTGAGCAATTTCCCTACATTCTAATCCATCAAAGTAGGCTATTAATCCTTCCCCAGCGCTCTTCTCTATTCAAATGCTAACAATTTTCTTCTCACAAGCTAAAACATTTGTCCTACAGCCTCTCACACAAAGACACTGTATTGTCAGCAGTGATTGATCAGAGTATTAATATGAAGGATGTGATGCACATTGTATCAATGATACTGCATGGATGCGGAGAAAAAGGTCTGTTTTAAGGGATAAACCAAATGCAAAGTAGTAATTTCTGACAGAACACTTTGAAGTAGTTTTTGCCTGCTGTATTTTATGGAAATTTATGAAGATTTTCAGAGGTGTAAAATGCTTTGGAGTTTGTAATACAAACTAAGTATCAGGGATGTCCTGTGTGTTGAGACCCTGTGGGGAGCAGCCTGCAGCTGATACTGGCTTAGGGGCTCTTTGGGCAAATGGTAGAAGAGCAACCTACAGCCACTTGCTCTTGAATATGTTTTACACAATTGGGGAAAACAGAAGCACCAAAAATGCCTAAAACCCAAAGAAATCTGGTGAAGATAACTCTTAGAAGAGAAAAAAACCTCTCATCTTCTGGGCTGCGAGAATTAAACAGTCCAGAAAGCAGTTCAAGTCCTTGGGCACTGGGTCACTGGCTAGAGGGCCACGTGGCAAGCCCTAACATCCTTGTGGATGACTAGAAGCAGTTCCCAGAGCCTGAGGCAGGCAGAGCCACCCAGCCCCAGCATGGCTCAGACTGAGGACTCTCAAGAGCCACAGCATCTCAGACAGGTGGAAAAGGGCAAAGGTACATGATGAATCCTGTTTTGGGGTTATTTATTTTAAGAAGAACCTGCAACAACATGCTCCATGTGCAGTCTTTACAAGGAAGGCCCAAAGTGTCTTAAAACAACTTGCCCAGCAGCTCCTACTACTGCAGAAGATGAGCACAGACAGCAGCAGCAGGTGGATGATGTGTAAAAGACATCGTTGTATGGAGGCAGATATACTGTTAACAGCCAGAGCAGAGTCCAGGGCACCAGGAGGTATGACAGAGGGAGGCTCTGGGTGTAGAGCTTTTATATAGCTGATACACCCTGGCACAAATCAGAGTAATTTCAGGGCTGCTGTAATTTACAGCAGGTTACAGTGGTTCTTGGCACAGAGCTCTTTGCAGTCAGTGCTCCCCACACTTCAACATATGTCCTCCTCCATACAGGGTGCAGGCAGAAGGAGAGATGGTGCCAGGTGCTGTCAGCAAGTCAAAGCCATGAGGTTCAGCTTCAAGCCCACCCTAGGATCACATTGCTGGACCTGCACAAAGCAATTTAAAAGAACATGCAGCTGGATGACAGAGAAATCCAGACCTCCTCAAATATCCAGCATCTATTCAGTCATAAAAAGGATCAACTTGCTCATTTCCATCAACACACACTATCGGGGGTGTGGAGTGTGTGCATGCATGTGCGTGGTTCAATAACGCCAAAATAAGATAAACAAACACAACTGCTTAAGAAGCTGAAAAAATCAGCACAACGTTTCAGTGCAAGCATGGGAATGCATGATGCTGGAGGTTTAAGCAATGCACTGTATTTAAACCTGTGAAGATGACATCTAGGCATCGAATGATTTCACAAATCAGAAAGTGCATGTTTTCCATATTCTAGTAAAATAGATGTTAATTTCCTCTTCTTATATAATGTCTTTCTTTTTCTGAAGAATCAAAGCAAGACTAAAATGAGAAGAGGCATAAACTCAGCCCACTGGTACAGCCTGAGACCCTAGAACAGCAGAGCTGATTTGCCACGTGAAATTACATTGCTGGATTTAAGACTCATCTCAAAGGAAGCTACTGCAGCTATTGGCAACCAGGACAAGGTACCTGTGTGCCTCCAACAGATCAGGGAGGTGGTGGGACTGGTCCCTGGCAGTTGCTAAAACAATAATTAATTGATCTAAAACCAGGATTTGCTCAAGAACTTATGTATAAATGACAGAAGAATAATCAATTTGAGGAACAACTTTTTTTTCCTCAGTATCTGAACTGTGATGGACTGAGAGAGGCCTCAATGTTACTGCTGCCTCACAGAGTGAACTGGCTTTAGGCACACAGAATCCCACATCATCCATTTAAAAAAAAAATCTTTGTATTTTTAAAGTGCCTGAGTTTCTATGCCACAGCATCCTGTTTCTACACCACTTAACTTTGGTACCATTATATCGTTACAATAAGTGATTAAAAGTATTTGTACTTTAAAGCCACTTAGGAGCTCTTTCAATTACTTACATTAGTACTCTGGCAAACAGTCAAGCCTTTTTAATGTTGAGTCAGACTCCTGAACTTGCATCAAAAAAAACCTGTCCAAACAGCAATTTTGCTTTTCTCTACTTCCAGACAACTGGGAAGAGTACCAGAAGCTCAGCTGCTGTAGGAGGAGACGCTTCTGCTGCCTCACAGGAATCTTTCCTGGGGAAGACAACATTCATGGCTAAAACTGCAAAGCACCAAGTCTCATCTCTCAGCACCTGAAAAACAAGGTCCTTAGACCCAGAAGGCAGCTGAGGAAGGAAGTTCTCATTGATGCCTGATGCCAGCAGATCCATAGGATAAGATGTGCAGAGCTGTGAGTCTAGAGAGGGGTCTATCCCGACAAGGAACAGCCAAAGTGCCTCCCTAAGCAAAGCTGATGACTCAGTGCCTCAGCAGCCATGAGTCAGTGTCCCAGAGAGCTCTGAGGGTGTGTGCAGGATAGGCAGTCCTTGAGATGAGTTTTAAAACAACAGCTCTGGCTACCTCGTGTTGTTGAAAGTCTCACAGCAATTTTATATAAATAAGGGTGTTAACTCCAGCTGAACTACAGCCAAGGGATCAAGGTTAAGCTTCCACTGATAAAAATTAAATCGGATAAAGTATTAGTCATTTCCTGTCCCAAGCTGTTATGAATTGTGATATACATTATGAAACAGTAATTTAAAACCCGGCAATAGATTGACTTCAGTTTTAATTGAAATAATCCTTATTTTGTAATTAAGGCATTATGTACCGGAAGAACGACTCGCTTGGTGATCACATACGAGAGTTATGGTGTTTATAAAATCCCAAGCTGGATACTGTTTGCTAAGGTTACTCTTGTGCAAAAAATAACCCCAAGAATTATATTAAGCAGAAACAGCAGGAAAAACAGATAACATCTACTGAGGGGTTTGTTTTCAAAACTAAAGCACATGCACAAAAATCCCCGCAGATGCAGCAGCCCTGGGACCTCAAAATCAAATAAATTCCACTCAGAAGGGCATATAAAGAATGTGGAAACCTTAATTTAGGGATTCATGTTTGAAAACTTTCACTTTGTGCTTTTCACCCCCAGCCCAAACAGCAGGAGAGCTTTCTCCGACTGCTCTCTCACGTCCAGCAGCATCTCTCCATGTCACACTGCTGGCTCCATTGATGCTCTCTCCTCCCTGCACACTATTGCCTCAAGTTTAGCGAGTTTCAAACAGCACCACAAAGATTTCACTTAACTGAACTTCCATCAAACCACAAAGATTTCACTTAACTGAACTTCCATCAAACACAGCTTTTCCTTTTCTTTGATGAGGCAAGATTATTCTTTTCAGGACAGTACTGTTTCTATTCTAAACAGTTTAATGTTGTAAAAAATTGTTCTCAGCTATGTTGTAAGTTGTGTTGTAAGTGTTCTAAAGTCAAAGTAAGTGGAATTTACAGTCATCTCTGGAGAAAGACTGCCACAAAGAATAAAGCAAGGGTTTATCCATTTTTCATATGTAAGTCAGATTCACTTTGTCAGTCTTGAGGTTTGACAAAGTATAATTCAGAACAATTCAAGATCACCTTCCACTGGACTGAGTAATCAAATTAGATCAGGAAACGTACCAGCAGCTCCTGAGAACTTCCTCCAGTACTCCTTAGAAACCTCCCACTATATATCCCACGTCATGTTCTCAGCAATGCACGGCTGTCAGACAGAATTTCATGTACCAAACTCACAATAACATCTCACAAATTCAGCCTCAGCTCCAGCAGTAGAAGCTTGCAATTTAGTAGCAGAAACTCCTAAGTTTTAATCTTGCTAACGTTTATGAAGGCAACGCAGTCATGGCACAGCTATGGAACAGAAATCACAAGTGTGCAGGGCTGGGAGAGTGTTACCAGCATGTCGACAGCAGCTGGTGTCATGTTCCTTGACCCTTCTGCTGGCAGCGTTGTTCCTAAAAGACACTGCCTCTAAGGTGATGTCTCAGCACTGCATTCTTAATTAGTTGATTTTTTTGACAGTTGTGCTGCTGCTTAGATATAATAGAGTAGATGAAAGACCTTTAGAGATAACAAGTATGACATAGTTTAATTTGGCTAAAAGATAAGGCTTTTTAAAGAAATGACAACCATATGAATTTATTCAGTAGTATGGGAGGTGCAATTGCAATTAAAAACAAGTCAGAAAGAAAGCAAAGCTTTGCTTTAAAGTTAGATTTCTTAGAAAAAAGTAACGCATTCTTCTCTATGAGGATATCACCATAAATTTTAGCCTAAAAATCAGCATACAGATATGATTCATTGACAATAAATGCTTATACAATGGTACTTTTGTCTGGATCTTTGATTTGGATGAATTTTCCCCCCCCACTTATCTTCAAATGTATTTTTGCATCACACAAAAATATGATAACCTTCCTGATAAAAAGAAGTATCCTGTTCTGTGAGTTAATATAATTCTGAGAAGAATGATTTTGACCAATTGGTGCAGTGGCTCACTGCACTAGTGAACAAGGTTTTCTGCATCCAGTCGTCCAAAGTCTGAATGTTATGCCAGCTGAATAAGGAGATGAATTTAAAATGTGTAAATGACAAGTCTGAAACTTGAGTGGATCAGACAAAAGATGCTACGTTTAACACTTCATCTGCTAGTTTTAGAAGACCTTATTTTTAATCAGTTGAATTGAAAATTCAGACATGGCTCACAATTGTCTTTGAGCCATTCAATTCTTCCTAGGTCTAGAACTGAAAGCATTAAAAAAGCGTGTGGTGATAATTTAGGTAAAAGACGTATCTAAATATACTGTAGGAAGATAATTAATTGCAAGATGGAAAGAGTTAAAATGAATGGAAAAGTTTTGAAGAGCAGCATGTAAAACCACTGGTAATTTATACAATATAAGTATTTTATAGGACACTAATCAAGTATTACTCAGTTTGTCTTTGATCCTTCTGAAATACTCCTTAGGGTCTGCTCAGTACAGTACTTCTGTCAACTGCTTGCTTGACTAAGGGGGAGTGTTGTCTTTTTATTTTAGTTATATATTAAAATATGGAAAATATTACACTACAATAAAGCAATCAACCAGTAGTCTGTGTGCTCCAGAAAGTGGAAAGGATAGAAAGTCAGTGAGTGGATAATTATTCAAGGTCAAACCTTTCTAGTGTGGTGCCAGAAAAAAAAAAAGCAAACAGTGAGGGTTAGCCAATACTTCACAAACACTTGTTTAAGGATTTCCTAATTACAGTAAGTGGTTCCTCTGGCCCTGGCACTTTAAAAGGCAGATGTATATGCATGATGTCATCCTTTCTTCCCATTATCTCTGCAGTAAATTTAGAGGATTGAGAAGCAAGCAAGACTAAATAGTCAAAATAATGATGGTTTTTCATGTTTCCTACCACTAAAAATGAATTACAGGAAAAAAAGCAAACTGAAACAGGGGTGCAGTTAACTATTAAAATATATTTGAACACTTTTGTCAAAAAATCAGAAAAATGCGACTATTCTTCACATTCTTCCCCGTTTAAAGACCACATGATGCAGCATGGCCCCATCACAACACAGTGTCTGCTGTGTTACAGCTTTAAAGATATGGATATAAATCACAAGTTGAGCAGCAAAAAATAATCAAGAGCCCTAAATCTCCTGAAGCAAATTGCACAGGTAATATTCATTACCCTGGCTACGGGCTGTGCCCATGAATTTTGCTGTCCATGGCTAGAATGCAAGACATGCAACAATAGCAAGGGCAGCGTAATATTTGCTTACTGGGACACTTAAATTAATACACCAATTGACACAATCAAGGATTAACTCTGCATCTTGGTCAGCAGTACCTTGCCAAAACAGATGATGAGTTTTGAGGACCTTCACAGTAATCTGGCACTTCTGGTTAGCAATCTTGGTTCCACTCTCCTTTACTTGCCCTGGTATTCCCCTTGAGATCATGAGACCAGGTATCTTATTTCTGACAAGTAATTATTATTTCCATGAAGAGTTTTAGGCTCTTTGCCTACCCACCAGAATTTTCTCCTGTATTTCATAGGCTCTATGTCATCCATGTACACAAGACCATCATCTGCTCCCAGACAGGGTATGGGTCACGCACAAGGTGCTGCGCGTAGCTCAGAGAGGTCACTCTTCAGCACACAAATTAATTTCTCCATCATTTCTATCCATGTGTGGAGAAATCTAACATGGAAGCTACTCTGAGGAACATGACCTAGGGTAGGTGCAGTTTGATGTAAAATTTTACATCCAAGCACATCATAACTTCCTACTTCAAATGCAGCTCTACAAATGTTTCCTTTGTAGAAATACTCTTAACTTCTATATTGTTTCTACAATTATAAAAAAAGAGAGTTCATTAAGTGCCACAGTCTGGCATTAGAAGCTTTGAAAATCCATCTTTGCTAGTGCAGTCCTTCATCTTGATTTTCCGTTAGGGGAAAGTTCTTGGCAATATTTGTTTTTAATGTTCCATTTCCATTCAATCTTGAAAGAGGAGCCAGTGAAATGGTGGACCTGATCTGATTTGATACTGGCAATTTCAGTCTGACACAGCCTCAGTCTTTGTCATGATTATTGTACAGTCATTCTTCTGATTGTGGGTTTTCTGCTGGATTTTTTCCTCCCCTTTTCCTTAATTCACAACTATATTCCAAGTTAACAATTCAGCCAGTCTGCCTTTCTAGCAAGGAGTGCTGTCATTAATAGCCTCTTTTAATAACAAGTCAGAAGTTCAAGCCAACATTACAAGTCAATTTATGATGCAGTGGTATCCAACTCAAACTAGATTTGTCCTGTTGTCTGCAGCTTCAGACATAACTACTAGTCACTAACTCAATTTCTGTACTACATCTTTTCTACCTAGTGAAGAAACACTCAGTATTTTTCTTGGATCAAACTAACTTAACATCCTGAAACTAGCAACATAACTTCCCAGCAGTCACTGTCTCCAAGCACATGACTGAATACTGTCATGTCTTAGTATGAAAACTAAGTGTCTTACACAAATGCACATGCCATAAGTGACTGTTAGACCTAGCCTGACCTTCTGTGTGTAAAACATCATGCAGTTTCCCTGTGCCCTGTTTTGATGAGATGCACGCACAAATTCTAGTGGAAAAAATACATATAAAAGCTTAGGATTTATGCATTTCAGAGTTTGATGGCTCTAGTATCTACCCTTTGATGTCCTTGATACCATTTATCCCTCTTCAGGAAGACATAGCTAAAGACTGCCAGTATTCTTCCTGCACTGGGGCCAAGACCCCACTCTGGCTTAGAGCTCTGCTTAGAGAGTTCTGGAGGTAGCCACTGTTCTGGAGAAGGACCCATTGTAGCAGAGTCATGACAACTCAGAAACCAAAGGAGGCAGCAATCCCAGCTGAGCTCTGCTCAGACAAGAACTGCAAGACAGGGTCCCTTATGTAGACAACGGCTGCACAGCTAATACTAAAGGACAAAATGGAAAACATGGAGGAACTGGAAGCAAGAGACAGGCAGGCACACAAGGAGGAATAGAAGGTAAGACAGAAAGCACTGCGGATAACAGGGCAAATTAAGAAGGAACGGAGATGAATCTTTACTGAAAAAAAAACAGGCATTGAACTTTGAAACTACTCAACATGAGAGGAAAAATTAAAAGGTGTAGTATCAGCTGACACCATTTGCCACTAAACTGACACATTGGGAAGATACTATTTCAGGTTAAGTAACACAAGAACATTGAGCTCGGAAGAATATAGAATAAGTTGTTCCTGCCCTAAGGAAAATACTAATTATTCAGTCTAGAAGTTTTGTTCAGACATGTCTGAGGCATAGAGAGGACTAACCCCTGTACTACCCATTTCCCCATCTGCCTCCTCATTCAGTCCCTCCCTATACAATCATGGTTGTCCTGCTAATGGAGTGAAACCTTGCCAAAAGCATGTAACAGGTGAAGAATATGGAAAAAGGCAAAGAAATCAACACAGTTAGGTGGTTTTAGAGAAAAACATGTTTCTCTGTGATTTAGTGTGGGGTATGCCTCAGAAAAAAAAAAAAGGCGGCATGTTTACTGATAAATTCGGGATGTACAGAACCATTTTAGCCCTCACCCAAAGGTCAAGAACGATGTAATCAAGGCTGTAAACCAGCACAGCAAGGATGACTCGTATTACAAGAGGTAGTAGAAGTCCACAGCTCCTCATGGAGAACAAGGGTAAGTTTCATGCTATAATCCACCTTTCCAAAATTATGTACCCATTTCTATCAGATATCTCAGTAGGTGCCATTCGGGCAGAAAATCATTTACCCTGCAAAAATTCCACACCAGACACTGGGAACAAGATGGCCAGCATTACCTTAGCTGAAAAATAATCCCTTTGGAAAAAAAATTCCCCAAAACGTTGCATGAAATAAGCAGATTTTCAAATTATACAGTCTCTGCCATGGCAGTACTAAAATAACAAAATTAAGGGTTTTTTTATTTATAAGTAACTTCTTTCTTCTACCTTTTATAATGTCCATCTCTTAGCATAAGAAAGCTTTTCATAGCTTACTAATGGCTCCCTGTCACTAGTGCTGAGAACCATTATCACTGCTCTGCCCCTTCACATGGGCCTTTCAAACATCACTGTTTCACTTAATTCTTTCACCTCCTTCGGTTCAAATGCAATAAAAACCTTTCACTGGCTGACAACTAGAAAGGCAGAACAGCCTCCAACTGCTGTATAATTCAGGAGGGCTCTTTCTCATTTTAATTGGCTGCCTAATTGGAATGTTTATGGGTTCTGCGATAGCTTGGGATGAAAAGGCAGGGTGAGCAATTATGTGCTCAGCATTCCTATCTGGCAGAGTTAATAGTTGTGTTTTTGTTTTGTTTTTTTTTTTTTTTAAAGCTAAAGTTCACTGGAATGCCATGTTTTTGTTCTCCAAGAAATACCTTGATTTGAAACAATGTAATCCCCAAGTCAGAAATTATGTCAAGCTGTGCTTATCCAGTAGCAAGTTTGAGCTTTTGGAAGGCTCTTTGCTCCTTTTTGATGTTAGCATAACATGAAGAACAGGAGGCTATCTGCTGGCTGTCAAGTTTTTAACTGCTTGCTCTCTCACTGGCTGGAGATAAGATGTAAGCAGAGCACTTGATGGACTTGATTAATTTTCTGGAACGAAGGTTTGTCTTTCTTGGCTCGATGAATGACTTCATTCTAGTAGATGAGGTCACCCAAGTCAAGGCAATAAAGTTTCTGATATTCACATGAAAGCTAGTATTCAAAGCTGCCAGCCCCTAAAAAGAGCAGCACAAGTGTTTTCTCATTTACCTACACTCTAGTAGCAACATCCAGCCTGCTGCCCTGTCTGTCCCCTCCAGCACAGGACTGTGTTTCAGCTGAAGAGCAGTTCTAAAGCACAACGAGATTTAAACAAAAGGGAAAAAATTAGGAAAAAAAAAAAAACCACAAACAAAAAACCTAGACGTGCTTTCTTCGAAGAAACGAAGATTTTTGTGAAGTGATTAATCAAAATGCCAACAGCAAGAGAAAAATTACTTTCCAGCTTTGTAACCTGCCCAATACAGTTGCCTCTTTCTTGCCTCTCTGTGCTGCTTCTGTGCTGTTCCAGTTGTAAACCTTTGGAGCAAAGAGCAGCTTTGTGGTCCCTTGTGCAGTGCACAGTGCAGTTGTGTTTTGCTGTTAGAGAACAGCGAGAGTTGTCAGCAAGTGTGGAAGGATGCTGCGCTTTTTTGCAGTAACTGTACTCTTGCATGCTTGAAGTTTATGGATTCTGCTTACAGACAAGGCAGACTAGTTCTCTCCACCTTTCTTCTTTTAAGAAACTGTCCAGCTTTAAAATAGTGAGAACTAGCAGAGAGGACTGACTTTGTGAATTCCAAAATTCTCACCACAATTTTTACAGAGGTCTCTATAAATCTGATGTTTTTGGCTTTCCATAACCATACAAATGATGAATAGACTCTCCAGTACTCTTTACAGCCTAGCAATTATAGTTAGCAACACATGGAACAGAATCCCAGTAACATGAAGCATAGATTTGTTATTTTCAGATAACCTGAAATTCCTTGTTCTAATCTTAGTGATTCTAACTCATTCTGCCTTCCTCATTTCAGTTAAATTGTGTTCTTGCCTCTAACTAGCAGACAATTCATAGTCCTGCGGACAGTTAGGGTTGTTACTCTAGCATTGGAAGATTCTCTCTGGATCAGTTTCCCAACCCATATTTCTGTTCCTGTGCTGCAGTTCTCCAGCACATTCCCAGCACGGAGCATGGAGATAATGAAAGGAGCAACCACTTCAGATACAGATGCAACCAAAACACCACCCCACAGAAGATAACACTGGATCTATGCCAGATGGTGATAGCACACCAGCAAAACACTGCAAGCTGCAGAGATTTTTGGGCACTGTTGTCTTTTACTGAATGCTTTCATAGATATCATGGTGGGCTCAGAAAGTGATTTAAATGTTCCTGTTAAACTGTGGAGGTAGAATTTTACCACAGGTTTTATTGGCACCAGGAAAGCTATGGCAGCTGTGATTTACTTGAAAGGTCAGAAGCCTGAGCCACATCCAAGAGCCAGCTCTGCCTAGAATATAGAAAATGTTGATCTGACACATGCCAGGAGGGATTTCTTGCCACCACAGCCCCCAAGAAGTTCCCTCCATAGGACTAATTTTCAGATTTACATGCATGTGTTGGGCACCCAAATGATACAAACATAAAATATGACATGTTGTGTCCTTGCCAGTAGAGGTAGTTAACCTGTATGAGGCCAAGCTAGAAATTAAATAGAAACCTCTTCCAAAGAAGCTGTCAGGTAAATAACGCCATGCTTAAGCTAATCTTTGTTCACATTTACCTAAAGATTATAAGTTGCTGATATTCTTAATATCAGAAAAAAAAATATCTAATTGCTCAAGATGTCCATCTTATTTTATGGGCAGAGGTGATTCAGAGAAACCCGTATGTTTGGTAAGCATCCAAACATGTGGATGCTTACGCAAACCAACAATTCTTTGAAGTACGCTGCCTTCTAAAGTCCAAGCTGAAACCTAAAATTTAATAATCAACAAAAAGGCAGAGCTAAGGCAGAAAGTCTCTGCTACACTCTGCAGGACTGGGATATGAGAGGAGGCGTCTCTCTGAAGTGACATTATAGGCCCAGATGTGTTGTAAGAGAATAAGGATCTGTCTCAAGATGGCCTGTGGACCCTGTGAACTTCCTTGTTTCGTGACTTTAAAGCAAGTAGAAAAATAAATAAAGAAACATATTAAAGTCATTATTGTAGCTGTATGTGCCTTCTGAAGGCTTGGCTTTTTAAAAGCTCCAACCTTTGGAAAAAAGTGCCCAGTGAAATTAAAGGCAGCAAATCTATACTGTAATGTATTTGTTATATACTACCAAATTTACATGTGGAACTCATTGTCACAAGGTGTTATTAAAGCCAAGAGCTTAACAGGATTCAAAAAGGGTTAGACATTTATGTGAATAATAAGAACATCCACAGTTATACCAGAAAGGAAAAAAGACATTTATAAGTGATACTAAAACACCAAATCAAGGGCATAAGCCAATTGCTAAATGCACTGGTTTAGGAACAAAATCCCCCAGTTGACCCTTTTCCATAGCTGTCCATTATAGGTTTCTTTGCAGCTTTCTGTAAGCATCTGGGGCAGACCAGCATCAGAGAAACCATCCAAATCTGATCCAGTCCAGCAGGTGTTTCATTCTTAACCTAAAAGTCTTTTTAATGTAAAGCTGTCATGAAATATTTTCAAAAGACTGCTTATTTCTTGCCTAATCCTATAGCATTTGGCAGCTCTTAAAATAGGTAATGGATATTCTGCAGCACTTTATATATCCACCCAGAAGAGAAAAGTTAGTTACTGTATTTTCTTATGTCTTGTGCCAGGTCCTTTTATCCTTTAAGTAGCATCAGACTATGTGGGTCCAGACCTACGTTCCACCCCAAACCTCTGAGTTTAGCAGAACCAGGAGATGTCCCATGATGAGGAGCATGACATCGCACACGCAAATCCTGGCAGACTTCAGAGAGTGAGAGTGCTGAAGGAATCTGCAATCATAAGCAAAGACAAGCCCTAGGAGTGCTAAGGATCGATGCTACAGAAAAGGTCAAATGAATGAGTGCTGCAAGGCCGTGAAATTATTCACTGTCCTCTATTAAACACCTGAGAGGCATTTATATCACTAATGATCTGGAAATCCATACTGACAACAAACACAGCATTTGCTACTAATAAGAGTGTGTGTTGCTGTGTGCATACAGGAGGAAAATCATGGCCACTTTCCTTTCTCCATAAACTTTGCCTGTCTTATTCTAGCCATTGCAGTCTGATCTTTGCTGATGTTTATTAAGCTTAAATATAAAATAAAATGACTTTTCTGCTCAGAATAAAATATCAGGAATCTGGTAACGTATTCAGAAGAAAAGACAAAATGACCCTTAAAAAAGGAATGCATAAACTCCTAGCATTGAATTTACGCTACTTAGCATCACATTAAAAATATTCAAAATATAAATCAAAATTCAAGGGTATAACTTATATTCAATCTCAAATTTATGGCATTTTAAAATAGGATGATTTCCTCAAATATGCAATAAATTTAGTTTTGTGGAATTGCACATGCCACCTTATCATGACAGTTGCTTTATCTACACAGTCCACTGAAGCCTAGTCACTTTATATAATCTGAATTCACAAATCAACTGTCGTCTTCACTTCACTGATTCATTGCTGATGGGCCTTTCACAAGGTAAAAAATCCTTTCCAAGTTGACAAGAGTAATAAATGGAGAGGTGAGAGCTGCCTCTCCATCCTGCTGTTCTATTGTGCTGCTGATAGTGACACATGGCAGAATAAGCTCATAAACCAACCTCATCTTTTGACCTCTGCAGAGTAAACGGAAACAGAGGGGCATTTATGATGATGACTGTATTTAAAGACCGATAATGACTAGATAAACCTCTGAAATCTAACTAGCCTAAGCAAACCTTGGAAAAACGCCATGGGTTTCTGTATTTAATATGACGCAAAAGTGTTGAAAACGCAGCTGCGAAACTTTTGGAACAACCTTGAGAATGACTTAGCCACACCAGTTTATAAGATGCTTAACACAATCATATGCACCAAGAGCAACTTTGAAAAAGATTAATGAAAATTTAGTTGGGACTTTTTTCTTTTTTTTTAAACGTTGTTTCAAATTAAGCAGAAGCAACACAAAAACCAGAACAGGAGGCGTACAAAGAATAATCAAAGCATGTTAAGTTAGAAGAATTTGACCAACACTGCTCAGAAAAGAAAGGACGGGCAAATTAAAAAATAAGTATGAACTTGTCTAACAAGTATTACAGGACAAAATTTTGATTTGTTATGAATGTCTTTTTAGGAAAGATCATTGCAGTTAAGCTTCAATTACCTCATCACTTACCTTCTCTGCCTGTGCGCTGTGAACTCTCCTGTGCTATTGCCTCATCTGCATGATTATTTGGGTCTCCAGGCTGGAGAGCACCAGTGCTCCAGAAAGCAGCACTATAATCAATTGGTGATGCCAGTCTCAAGTTCTAGAATACGATTAGTTCACCTTGCCTGTACAGTCAGTAGTAGAAAGCTTTTTACCTGGACATAAAAACCAATTAATACTCATTCCAACCTTAACAGTGAAGACTGGGAGAAGTCTCCAGCCTTGTAATAATATCTACTGCACATGCCACTGCCATCCATGGATTGGTAAACCAAGCACATGGAAAGATTTTCAACCTTTCTGCATTTCTAGCATTCACTCAAGTGGGAAAAAATAAAAACAAGTTACTTAGTTATTTCTTAACTCTTTCATCCAAATGCAGATTTTAACCAATCAAGAATCAAATGTTTCTCAAGTAACACCACCACCACCATAAAATGTACATGAACCAAAATAGATAATAATAATAGCACTGAAGTCTCTGGGTACTAGGACAGTTATTCAGTACTTCCCAAAGCTGTTTCTTTCATTCCAAAAGCAGACAAGATCACCAACAGACCTTTGGCAAAGAGAAATTGACAACAGCTTTTTGGAGAAGAACTTTGCCATTCACATGAAATCACCTCCTATATCACCACCAGATTTCTGAGGTTGACACAGTGGCCACACTTGAGCTTTTCCCAAGAGGGCAAATATTTTGCTACAAAAAATTAGCAATCTTCTCTTAGAGCTCTAAATTAATAAAAACAGGAAATCCAAATCAAAAAATTGATACATGACTCAGTCACTCTAAGGTTAGACCCTGTATATCCCTATTGATTAGGGAAAGCACCAAGGAAATTTAACTTCTTTACTGAAGCACCTAATGTTGTATAGAAAGATTTTAGGGTAAGTCTCTTCAGTTTGCTATTTCTAACAAGAGCATGAGAGCAGAGTACACCATACCTGGGGCTCGAGGTCCCTTTGCAACATGTTCCCATGTCACAGAGCATGGCCACCAGGCTGTTTTGCTCTCCCATTGAGACTGCACTGCACCCATGGAAGAGTCACTCCCTTCCTTTCAGGGCTTCTGTGAAGACTATAGCAATTGTTAACATGGTTAGCTCACATACTGTGATCTGCAGAGCCGTTGAATGAAGCAGGGTTAAAGGCAATAGAAAAGCTGTGGTTTTGAACAGTTCAGTTAAGGCCACATTCAGATCCAAGATTTCTGTGAACAGTGGAAACATTCCCTTTCACCAGCATGCAGATTACTGGTAACAGTCCTGTTTCTTGAAAGTAAAAATATAATGTATTGTGCTGTTTTGCTTATACATCAAGTTTCATTCCAAGAAACATTACAATATTCAAACTGGGCATACACACGCCCCCACCCACCCACCCCGCACTGGTAATGCATTTCTGCATATAATAAGAAAGCACCCTGGCAGGTGGAATGACACAGTTGGTTGAAGTCTACAGGATACATATGCAGGATGTAAGAAATTAATAAAGGACACTTCCATAGCTATGATAGAGGTCACAGTGACATTGCAACATCTCACTGTGATATTACAATGTCAAGAATATGCAGCCCTACAAAGAAAGGTGGTTTCTCCACCTCACTAAGAATTTCCTTTTAAGCTTTTCAGGATCTGGTCAAATGCTATTACATGAACCTGTGCAGACTAAGTGTGCTATTTATAGGAAAAAAATGAAATGCAGAATACAAGCTGCCTTTGTTAAATAATTTCATTTTTATATCCACCAAGCTGCAGGTTAAGTGACCAATGCTCTTGGCATTTTCTGAACATAGTAGTACTGGAAATCAAGAGCAAGGCTCCTTACTCCCAGATATGCTATCACCTGTTCCACAATGTTTGTGGCCCATGATTTTGGTCATGTATTTGGTTATATCAAAGCATTACAAACTCCAGCAGTATCTGAACATGCCTGGGAATATGGACACACCTAGCTGAGAGAATTCTCTGTCCAAAAAAACCCCAAAAAGCCACAACAAAACAGAATAAAATCTACTGCACCTTACTTGCTCATCAACACTGACTTCTGTTAGCATATCATTATGGAGTGGTGCACTCCAGGCCTGTCTCAAAAGCCTCATCAACACAAGCACTTATTTTTGTAAACGTCTGGAGAAGCTGCATTTGGATCTAGAGGAGATTTCAGGTAGAACCCAGGGTTTGAGTTACAGCCAATATGCAGGCTAGAAGTCCGTCTCCAACTAGGTAGCACCGAAACCTCACCAGCTCAGGACACTGAATTAACTAAAATAACTAGAATTCAAGGATTTTTTAACCATCAGCCACAGTTCCCTCTAGCAACAGCTTAACTTCACCACCTGTCTCTGAAGCTGCCCTGGGTTTGCCTTCCTTGTGTCACAATTTAGCATGCCAGGCCACTCCAGAAAGAAAGGTGAAATACTTTGTAAAAGGAGGGGCAAAAAAGGAGAGTTTTTTTTGGAGGGGGGAATTGTTTTTTTCTTCCCCAAAAGCACTCGTCTTTAGGTAAGTATGTAAAAATCAGTTGCTCGTGCTGTTTGATTATCTCATGCAGTATCATCTGGCTTGGTTTGAAAACAAGATGTACTGTTTCATAATTAAATTATTCAACAAAACCCTGAATATAAAGCATTCTGCTAAAACCTAATTAAGAGTATGATTTGATAAAAGCACATTCAGCAGTTTTAGTTTATATTCCCATATGAGTGGGGATGTCATTATTTCTTGCTTTACACTTTTGGGGCTTCACAAGCTGTTTGTGGTGGGTTTTTTGGTGTTGGGGTTTTGTTTTTGTGGTTTGGGGTGGGGTGGGTTTTTTTCCTTTCCTTTTACAAAGCTGATTTGAACTATGTACAGAAATGCTCCAAGCTTAGATCCTATTAACACATCAACAGTTGGCAACATCCAGATCTGACTTTAAAAGTTAAAAAAAAAAAAAAAAAAAAAAAAA
>VWZI01017904.1:270112-325914 GCA_013396835.1 Psilopogon haemacephalus
TAACTTCCCCCCAAAACACCTTACCAAACCCCACATCCCTCAACATATCTAACAGAAAGGCATCAGAAAAGAGCACTATTTCAAAAGCTGGCCCTTGTTCAAGCTGCATATGGTGGCATCATCTTTTAAAACACGATTCAAGTCCCAATTTAATTATATAATAGCACAAATGGAATTACATTGCAGATGAAGTGCAGTATTTCAGCTCAAACACACACTGGATTTGTGTGACTGACCCAAGCTTATTCATTTGGCCATTGTATTAGGGGGCTTAATTTGAATGAAAGGGCACATGCCAAACAACTATTTCAATACAATATCCCTTCTTCTTGATATAAATTTTAATATTTGCTGTGTTATGAAGATAATTTGTCAGGTAGCTTGCAAAGATGATAATCCACTAGTAGCAAATGTTTTTCTTGAGTTGTTCTATTTATAGGTTGGACTCGATGATCTCAAACCTGGTTAATTCTGTGATTTTGTGATTTACCATGTATCCTCATGAGTCCGTTTAAAAATGTAGATATACCTTTTCCCCATGTATGTATTTGTGTGCATGTGACTCTTACGTGGAATATAGTTATAAATGTCTTGGGGAGCAACAGGAAAAACAAGACTTTTCTCCTTCAATGAATTGGAAATGCAAAATCCTCATTAGCCCACTCCTCAAGACTTGCATACTCCCTGTGCTGCAGTGGTGCAGACTTTTCCCATCTCCCCATACTTTAGTCTCATTTCTCCTACATTTTTCACCTTCTTTGACCCTCACACCAAATGGTACTTTCTCATTCTAAGAAATAAAGGGAGCACACATGTGGAATCTTATACTGATCTTAATCAACAAGAACAGTTTACACACCGGAACTATTTCTAGCTGTCTCTCTACTCAGGCCTTATTTCCCATGGAATTCTCATGAGAAAAGTGACTGGTCATGGCTTGGATGAGTATATGCTTTGCTGGATAAGACACTGGTTGGATGTCCAGGCCCAAAAGGTGGTGGTCAGTGACGTTAGATCCAGATGCTTGCCTGTCACAAGTTGTGCTCCCCAGGGCTCAGTATTAGGACCACTTCTATTTAGCCTGTTCTTTGACTAACCTCTGGCTTCATCAATGCTTGGGACAGCACAGTGCAGGTATTCCGGCTTTACTGTAGCATCTGGCAGTCACTTCAAAAATACTTTGCAGCACAACTTAAAGAAGACAGCTCAGATTAAAATAGAAGGTTGACACATATCTGATTTTAAAAATAAAATTAAGTACTCCTCTTCACGTTACCTTTATATTTGATTCCAGTGAGATTTCTGCCTTGGTTTCAGTTTTAATCAATTATTTCAATAACAACAACAAAAAGAAAAGGAACAGTGCGCACAAAAACCTGAAGACAACTGCAAGATATTAGAGATGTGAACTATATACACAAGCACAAACTCTTAATTATTTATTAAGAAGCAGCACTAGGAAAAAAAAAAAAAAAACACCAAGGAAAGGTTTTAACTGGAGCATTGCATGTAGAAATGCAGAAAGTGCTTCCAGCACTTTGCCCATCATGGCTGAGGCTTCTCTGCAAGAGATCACGCAGAAAAAAACCCCAAAAATCAAAGCCCCGGTACAAACTACAGATGATTGCCTACCTAACCATGGTCCAGAGCAACATAAGCACATGAAACTATATTCAAAATTACACCTGGCTTCAGCAGAGAGCCAGGAAGCATAACCAGAGGTTTTCCTGCTATTGTGTCAGAATACAGCTTCTGACACTTTCCCCTTCTGAAAATTATCTTTCAAGCTATAAAAACGTTGGGGAAATTACAGTGATATTATAATGAAAAACATTCTACCAGTAGCAAGGCTTTGTATTTGTTTGGTAACTCTAGAGAGCACTTATAGACACTCTGTGATTATAAAAACATCAAGATCATAGTTTTGTAAAGTATCTGTGATGTATACACACATCATAGCTTCACAGCTTACATAAACGTTTCTGTTGACCACATCAAGGAGAAAGACAAAACAGCACAAGAGTGCCTTAGATTGCAGAAAGGATTTCTACCCTTTCTAAAGAAAGTTACCTCTGACAGAAATAGCAAAGGGCAGATCTTAGTGTACAGGGCACAGCAAAACCTCATCAGCAACACTGTGCACTGATCTGGTCACCCATGATCCAGAGCGACAAGATAAAACTAGAACAATCAGAGACCAAGTGAAGAGCCCAGGATCAGAGGAGAAGAACAACGTTTGCCTCTTTTTTAGCCTACCAGAATAAAGCAGGGTGGATAATGCCTGTAAATTCCAGTGGGAAGGGAGTGGTAAACAGAAATAAAGCTCTGGGGAGGAGTAAGAATCACTTAATTGAAAGCTCCAAGTACAAATCAGCAATTAGAAATGCTGACCCATGTTCTTTCCCAACCATCATTTCCTATTTCTCCTTCTTACACTCCAGACAGGACACTGAATGCTTGAGGTTTTGTCGTTGCGATTTTTTTTTTAATAAATGCACTTAAATATTTCCAGATTTCTTTATCACAGACTAAGCTAGAGATGAAAGAATGCAGATGCCAAACATGCACAAAACCCATTTAGACCACTGAAAAATATGACACATACCAGAGTCCAGCCCATGCATACAGCAGAATTCTCAAGTGCAAATTACCAAAACGAAGAACATCCCCTAACAGACTGAGCAGAGTAGGCTGCCTCTCACTCCTCAAATGTTTTCCTTGTCTGTGCCTCAAGAAAGCGTCTCTTCCATTATGTAAACCTTGTATGTTCCCCTCTAGGGCCTTTGATAAGAAATCAGGAAATCATACACTGGAAAGAGCACAGGATCATTTAGGTTGGAAAAGACCCTTAATGTTATTGAAGCCAACCATTAAGCTAACAATAAGTCCATCACTAAACTATGTCCCTTAGCACCACATTTACATGCCTTTTAAACTCTTCCAGGAATGGTGACCCAAACACTTCCCGGCGCAGCCTGTGCCAGTGCTTGACAAGCTTTAACAAGATCTGGACAAGCGACACAATATTGCAGAGGTGACAGAGCTGCCAAAATATATCCCTCATAGGCTTCTCAAATAGTGTCTAGAAGACTCCACAGTATCCAAACATAGGGAACAAATACTGCCTCATTTACTGTTCACCATTAAGCAACTTACAGTGTTTGTAGGTGCCTTAGATCATCTAATTTTTTCTTATACTTCTCATGCACTTTCTTTTTAGTTTTAAGCACACTGGGGACAAAGCGGTTTGACTAATGGCAAACAAATGGTTATTAAGATATTAAAGAGGAAATCTCCCAGGATTAAGAACCTTTCTCCTCCTTAGGTTAACCAATATGACACTTCCTTCATCCATGGTTTCAAAACCACATTTAGATGTCATCAGCAAATGCATTCTCATCATATTATCCAGATATTTAATTTCCAAATCTACAGACTTAACATAAAATACCCAAGAAATTCCATATAATTAACCATTCATGTAAAAGGTCAGTCATGGAGAGGTTAAACCTGAGTGTCCCATCTGATGCTTTGTACAGCTTAATAAGTGCCACTGCAGTGAAGTAATCTAAAATAACGTTTTCAAAAACTGCAAATGTAAAAATCTTATTCCTGTTCAGGAACATCAATACAATCAAGTTCCCTTTGATTATTCAGGATCCTCTGAGATCACAGCTGAGAATTATTTTTTTTTTTTTGGCTACTTTCAAAAACGTCTGAAATTCACTCTGTGAAATTAATGCACAGGATCTGAAAACTCTACCTTAGCATATACAAAAGGCCATTTGATTAGCTACAAATAAAAACCCCTTGAGCTAAAATGAATAAGGTTTAAGCTGCTTCAAATTATTTTCCCGCCTGATAAAGCCATTATCACATTTAGAGCATTTACAATGCAGAACTACATTCCTTTGATCATCTTATAAAATTAATTGATCTTGCTTATCTATTGTACTATTTTAAATCATTTTAATTGAGGACATTAGCAGAAGTAATGGTAACAACCAATGCATTTATTAGCTTCTGACGTTCAAGGCAGCAATGCCATTTTCATAATCTGAATTTCTCTATAACAAAATTCCATTCTTAATGGAATTTACATATAGATCACCCCCAGCCACAAATAATTTACTATTACTTTAAGTCTTAAAGGACAGGCAGAAAAACTGTGAAAAATCACTCTAGCCACACTTAATTTTAATTATTCTTTTAAATCAGATAGAGACCCCGAAGTTAAATTCTCATAATTAAATAGAAATTAAAAGTTTCTAAAAGCCTTATTTTCATCTCCAATTTTAAATGCAAATGAACACATAAGAAAATTTCTCCATGAAGAACTGAATAATGTACATCTACAATGTTTCGCTCCACAGCCACAAAACTCCTCCATCATCTTGGAGTCCTATGCAAGTCCTTATTTAGTTAAAGGCTGTGTACAAGATTCCAGTATTACACAGAAGTCCTGACAATTTTTCAGGGCTGTCCTCGTGAGCGTCTGCAGGTCTGCCAGTTTACTTTGAGTCCTAACATTCCCATGACTGACTATGAGTTTGTACAGCCCATCTGAAAGAGAAAGGTGATTTTCCTTCATGAGAAAGGAACGTTCCATCACCCATTCAGCTGAAGTCTTTATTGATACCAAGTGAATTGTGCCTAGATTAAAGATCCCTTTGCAAACACACTTCATCTCCAGCCTTAAGTTGTCTACCTGACCTGCTGGGTTCTTAAATGTAAGAATGCACGCCATTTCATCAAGTTCAACGTAATGTTCAGCAGCACAAAAGCTAAGTATAGATATGCTGCTCAAAAACACACATCAAAGACTATGCCAGCATGACACCACATGCTTGGGAAAGAGGTTTGAATCTCATTGCCATGAAGCTGTTGCACAAAAGTGGTCTCAGAAGAGATAAGGGTCTGGTTACAAGCTTAAGAGATGAGCACACAAGCAACAGCACTAAAATTTTCACCTCTCTTGTCCTTGGCCTACAGACAGCAAATGGTGTTCTCTCCCCAATGGAATTCTTATCAAAGAGCAAGGAGAGAAGAGAAAAGTAAAAAGAAAGCCTACAATAAACACTGTAAAGAGAAACTGCCTTTACTGGTTCTGATGACTACAGACATTTTTGTTATTTTTTACGTGGTTTGTAGTGAGTACAAAGCATTGGTATTCCCTTTATATGATGGGAAAATGACAGTTAAAAGTAAACACTTGCATTTCAATGTACACAATGCAAGGACACCACCTTATTTTTGCTACAACAGCAAGTCTCTCCTATCATTAGTATTAGACTATTGACTCTGACAGCTAAACTTCTTACTCTTTCACTAAATTTAGCATATTTCCTGGATGAAAGTTTCTTTGTGCTTTGTGTTTTAAAATCTTATTCTGTGTTTTAGCTTCATTCCCAGAGGAACTCTGAATCAACAGATGCCCACATTTAAATTCAGACCTATCACACAAATACCATATTCACCTCTCTCGAGTGCTTCAGAGGAGAGGGTCTGCATGATTTCAGTCCTATTTCAAGGCTATTTTAAATTCCCACATCCAAAGTTTTTGGCAGGAGAGGTAAACACAGGGTAAGCAGAGTTGAAGAGCAAAAGGATAAGAAGAATAGAAACTCTTGAGATAGATATATCTTGCGGAACTGTGCAGAGAGATAAGAAAATAAAGACAGTTAAAACAGAAGGAAGATAAAATTAAACTAGCCAAATTTGAGCAGCTGAACTCTTAGGCTGGGGTTTTTCCCCTTTCACAAGTAACCTTCACTGCACCTTTCTGTCACCTTTACAAGCCAAGACCTGCGCTCTCCTCTACAGCTGTGGTGCATCTGGCACACTACACTCTGTGCCTATTGCCAAAGAACCCATTAATAACAGCAGCATAAGCTTCCAGGCTGTCAGAATTGTTTCCATCTCAGATTTTTCTCTTGTTGTAAAAGAAAAGAGTTTAAAACAATGCAGCTATGTCCCCTCTAGTTTATGGTGTGTACAGTTTGAACAGTACAGACATGGCTAGCATCTTACAGCTACCATGCAAGGCAGGAGAGCTCCATGTTCAAAACTTCCTGGACTTCCTCACAGAGACTGATAAAAAAAGTGTACTTGTTCAGCTGGGGAAACAATGTATTGTAGACCACGGTGAAAACACAGTCAAAACAGTTTCTGTTTTATTCAGAGATTAATTACGTGAGGTCAAGCATGAGTGTGAAAGCGAACACTGTTTGCACCAAGCACTTTTTTGTTAAGTGGCATCCATTCAGGATTTCACAGCACAAGAACCATCATTCCTGTGTCACCTTACTGATGATGTCTTTGGGACGGCCAAGCACCTGGCTGCAGTCACCAAGTGAAGTCTCCTCTTTGTCTCCAGCTGCCTTGCAAGGTGAAATCAAATGCTCTCCACTTCCATGTGCCTCTCAAATAATTAAAAAAAAAAACGTTGAAAGGTTTGTTCTTAAAGCCTCTCGAAATCTGAAGGCACCTCTTATTCAGTTTAAGTAACAAATTAACTTAATTAGGTATATCAGCAACAATTCTTAATATCTTTGAATGTTTTGATTCTTATAGGAGCCAGTCCCAGGAAACATATCTAAGCACAATCACTTTTTGCTTTTCTGTTTAAGTCACAGTTTTAATCTCTGGATTATTTGGGATCTATGAAAGTGGTATGAAGGTAACTGGAGTGGCCCAAATGGTTCTTCTGGTCTATGGCATGAAGTTTTGCAATGAAACTACTAACTACTTGTCCTGATGTCTTGAGTTTTGATTAGCATGCCAAAAACATCTAACATGATTATTTAGTCTGGATTTTCAATAAAGCAAATTTGCCAACAGGTTTCTCAACATCAAGAGATGTTTGTTTCTTTTTTTTACCTGAGGGGGGAAAAAAAAAAAAACAACAACAATCTACAATGAAAATACTGTTACACCAACTCTGATTCCAGACACAGTCCTCCAACAGACCAAATCTGGATTTATGGCATGATGCTGGCTCTTAAGCGTATGCAGCAAAATCTGTACCACAGTCCTGGCAAACTCCTGTGGAGAAATCAACCCCAAGGCTAGTAACAGTCATGACATGCCTCCAGTGGAATGTGTTTTAACACAATCTTGACACTTCAGGCTTGCAAAGAAATAATCATAACATGAAAAGCAGTTAGACAGCTATTAACACACAATTCTCTCTGA
This sequence comes from Psilopogon haemacephalus, assembly GCA_013396835.1. Lineage (NCBI taxonomy): Eukaryota > Metazoa > Chordata > Aves > Piciformes > Megalaimidae > Psilopogon > Psilopogon haemacephalus. The sequence goes on from VWZI01017904.1 coordinate 277,307, forward strand.
CATGACTTGACTAAGGAGTGTGGCATCAATTGAAAGGACAAAAGAGGACAAAACCAAAGCATCCTCTCAAAGAAACAGTTTTTCAGTGAGAAAGTTTGCTAGGATGAATGCTAAGCTGGAGCTCAGGAACAGTAATGGCAACACTAACAGACACTTCCGTCCTTATCTACATTCTTAAATCTCCAATATGCAACTTCATTACATATACCAAGCAGTCTATTTGCAAAGTATTTAACAGAAAACAATTTAATTAAACCCGTGGGCCATACTTCCATTTTAATTTTTATTTCTTTGCTTACAAAAACATCTAGAGGCATCAAGCCAATCACTTGGATTTGATCTCAGTTTGATAGGTAAACAGTAACCTTCGACTTTGATCAGCCTAGGCTTGCATGTTTGAGTACCTAACCTGTCTCGCTCTGCCATCCTCCATAAGAGTATATATCACTAATGTGGAATGTCAGCCAGAGTGGATGACAATGCAGGATACTCACTAGCACCACCACATAGTATGTATATCACCATGGTCACGTACCAAATTAAAAATAATAATTCAGTTTTATCCTTGTAGTTGCTTCATGGACCTGTCTGACCCACAAGAAAAACTGAGATACTGGAGCACAGCATGCAGGCAAGGAGAGCAGAAAATGTACTTCACACCTGCAGACTCCTCCATGCACCATGGAAACTTCCAACACCTGGCAATGAAGTGATGGTTCTCACATGTCTGGACAATTCAGAGAGCTGCAAGGCCTCGTTTGTGTCTCAGGAACAGTATGCAGCCTGGAGTCACAGCTCTCTGCAGAAATTACATTTGCTACAGTCTCCTCCATCATCAAGGTCTGACGTCCCCATTATCAAGTCCTGACATCCCTGAAGTGTCAGCAGAGGCCAGCCACAGGGCTCATTCAAGAAGATGATGGCTGGAGGTGACATCAGGGAGCAGATCTTGTGTCCAGGTGACACTCCCTCCAGCAAACCAGGTGTCAGCCACATCAGTCAGTAGTATCTATCTTCCAGGCATATTCAGGGCACCCCATTGAACTTGTTACTCTACTCATACATGCTGGTGAGAAAGAGGAATACAAATAGCCTATGAAAGAAAAAGGAAGTGAAAAGGACAGTAACCCAAACAGAAAACTGTCCATAGAAATACAAAAGGTAGTGAGAAGGACAAAAACAAGTCTCACAAACAAACTCAAACTGCCTCAAGGCCTCTCATTGCCTGTGACAGCCTCTCAAAGTATTTCTAGCCCTTCCTCAGCTACAGTAAAAGTTCAAAATATTTCAGTACTAAGGGAAAAGACATCAAAATCTGAAAGCAGGGATGACCAGAGCTGAGCAGCAAAGCCTACAGATCTCTAAGCTGGTACAAGAAGAAAATGTGCAGCAGGCAGCCACCCTCTGCTCCTCTCCCATCCACTGCCACCCACCTGCTCCCAGTCTTAGGATATCAAACCATGCCCAGTGACCTCTATCATGCAAACCTCCTCCAAAAAATATCTGTTTGAGAATACAGTTCCTATCTTTTTCCTTTCAGAACCATTTGGGATGGTGTGCGGGAAAAGTGCAGTATGGATATCACATGACATATGCAAATCAAAAGTGGCTTCTTGAAAAAGGAGCAACACTGATTGATTCAAAGAACATTCCATCAGGGAAAGCATATTGTGAATTATGGAAGCAAAACAGCTCCAAGGAGAGGCCTCCCATATGCTCATACAGGAGAAACACTGATGGGGCAAACATTCAAGATGAGAAAGGGGGAGAAACTGCATGGCAATATATTTGAAATGGAGACATATACACATATCCCTCTCCTGCCAATGCAACTGTGCTGTTTCTACAATCACAATTGCAATTTTCATAGTAACACCAGACTAAGAATCATAAATTACATGTAAATAGCTTGTGTATAATTTATTAATACCTTGGGCTATATAATATTATTCTCTGCATTAAGGGTTTTCTGCTGAATGTTCAGATTGTTGCATTGGAGCTTAGCATCCTCCCTTCTCCATGACCCCACAAGTTAAGACACATATTGTAAAAGAACAATATTTACTTATGACCAAAGGGGGAAAGATCTTTTTTATACTGCAAATCTTTTACTTACCAAAAGAAATAGTAATAATAAAAAGAACCTAAGTTGTTTCCTTATAAAAATATTAGAGCAATACAATCTCTGCCTGCCTATAATTAAGGGCCCTCTGTAAACAGATTGCTTTTCATTTTGTGAGTCAGACATCATAACATGGATGCAGGGACTGTTAGTCTGAAAATATTTAGCAAGTCTACAAGTTAAATGTGATATATATAAATAGAACTTTCTAATTAACGTTTCCCTTTTGTCTGTCACTTAATTTGTCCTTCTTTTTAAATGGATAGTAAGCACAATGACAGCCTGGTATTACTCTTGAAATAAACCTTCCAAGACAACAGCATGTGTCTGGGATTTATTTTTAACAAAAAAACAGAAGTAGCATCTTTTCCTGGGGTTTGCTTTTGTTCTGTCTGTAAGTTGTTCTCATAGTAGGTTGATTGTTGCAGTAAAAAAACCCAAAAACCAAAAAACTACCAAAACACAGTAAGTAGAAAATATTTTTTTTCCTGAAGAGATATTCAGTACTTTAATCTGCCCTCTAGATCTGAGATACCTCGAAGATACTTCAGGGTCATCTGTGTTATTTGACAAGTGTTACATCTCATATGACAGGCAAAGATACAACCTTAACACTCATTCAGAGGTACCATTTTGAACCTAACTCTGGTGGGAAAATGTTTGTTTTTAATATGAAATTTGATAGCTTATCCCTGAAACATGGACTTTGAGACACAAGATAATATCAAAGTGACCATTTATGATGTCTGAAATCATAAGGCTCCAAGATTCATTTCACACAAGAAATACATACATAAAACACTGTAGTCATTTATGGATGCCCTTTAGCCCAGGTGTCTAAAAGTGCTTCAATGAAATACAGCAACCCAAAAGCAGGATTCTGGCACTTTACTGAATGGTTATATAGGAAACTAAAATTAGATAGCTACGTGGATGCTCCATCCACAAGTGTGGATTTCCTCCACACCACCTGTGACAGGAAAGAAATGTAGCCTCTCTGGCTTTCCTTGACTGAAAAAAAAACACAGAATCACAGAGACATTCAAGCTGGAAAAGACCCTCAGGATCACCAGGTTCAACCAATAGCCTTACTCTACAAGGTGCAACCTAAACCATATCCCCAAGCACCACATTCAAATAACTTTTAAACATATCCAGGGTTGGTGACTCAACCACCTTCCTGGGCAGCCCATTCCAATGCTTGATCACTCTTTCTGTGAGATGATACCAAATCTCAACTCCTGATCCCTCTACAAGGTACTTTATCAATACAGAATATCACCCAGTAACTCCTCATGAAGTCATACATGACCCTGAGCCTCCTGGCCCTCAACCCACAAACATAACAATAAATCCTTTCAAAGTCTTTCCTGAAAAAATATATCAAAGCCCCAAGGAAATGAGCTATTTCTCTCTCTCTCACACACACGCATTCTCTTTACATATTTTAGACAATCATTAATTTAAAGAGAAGTAGCTTTGTGTCTTCTTTTTTATGTGCTTGAGCTGCAAACATTTTTTGCACGCTGCATAGCTGTGTTGGAGCAAGCATGGGGACAACTGAGGATAACCAGGAAAGAGAGAACAAGGTGCGCTGCAGTCTGTGTCTGCCTACATGCCTGTGTTCAAGTCAGCCACAATTTTGCCTTTAAGCTAATTAATTAACTGCTTTCGACCATAGCTGTTTCTTCACAGCTTTCTTAGTCTGGCAGTGATAAATACACAGTAATGATGTTAATAGTTCAGATTTACACAGCTGGTGTAACAGACACGATGGCATTCATATTTATGGACTTGGCAATGTCCCGAGGCACCATGCACTAGTGCCTCACCACTGAATTCACAGCACCTGCACAGATTTACACCAGAGACAGATCCCACAGCCTATTCTGTGTATCAACTCCCACGTGGGCATTAAGCCCAAAAGCAACCTTTATATATTCATCAAAAAACATGCTCACCAAACAGGCTAGAGGTACTACACTGGAAATCACCTCTCTTCTATTATGGCATGTAATTCTTAATGCTGTTAAAGTTTAATTACAGTGAAGTACTTAAACTGGGCTCCAACTGATTGATAATGTTTTTGACTACTTGTCTCCTTCTCACAACTGCCAGGTGGAGAGATCTAGATTAGTTCACGCCACATGATGAGAGCTTACTGCTGAAAATATGAATGAATGTGGCACCGTTCAGTTTGATTCACTTTGACAAATTTTATGCATGAAAAACCAAACCCCTCCTGCTAAACCAATTCTTTTTATTTGCCTTCCTTATTCAATCAGAAATTGCTATGCACTTATGTGTTTTATTTAAAATGGAAATGAAGTAATAATATATTAATGTAGAGTCAATAATCAAATATATAAACCACGTCAGAGTTTTTTGCATTAATGTGTCCTTGTTCGCATGCTGGTTATGTTAAGTCAATTGTATATGAGCTCCTTTTCACTGCATTTAGAAAACTGCTCCTTTTGAATTCCTCAGGATTCTTGCTACTACAGAAATAAGATTGTAAACATGTTGCTCATTTGATCAGTTACAGAGTTTAAGGGAAAAGGAGAGGGAAGACCATTAAAGAGACTATGTTTCTGTCAAGTCCTAGTATTTATGCTATTTTAAAAATGCTTTTTCTCTAGCGCCCACTCCCTTCACAACCAGTAAGCAAAGACAACCTTAATTTCCTCACTTATGAAAACTTAGTCAAGCAGTGCTCAAGACACAATGATAAAACTGGTATTTTCAGACTGAGGCACAACTGGTCTTCAAAATAAACAACACAAGGCTGCCTGTCTTAGCTCAAGAGGAACAGGATACAGAGAAAATAGAGTTGGGACACTTGTGACTTGTATTTCTGCTGTGATTCCAGCAGCAACAGAGAGAGTTTTGCAGGGCATAAAGGGTTAAAAGTTCCTTCAGCTTGAGACAAGTATTTCTTAGTTGTAACATGTTTGAAATACATTAAAAGTTAACTTCTCAGCTGCAGCAGACTGAGTGATGCCGCACACAAGCCTATGGACGTGACTGGAAAGCCTTTAGCTTTGAAACGAGTTTCGTAGGTTCTGAATGAAGAACCAAGGTTGGAGAACCAAGTTCAGAACTTGCTGGAAACAAGTCACAATGAACAATATTGAATGTATCCTGTGGTGGCAGAGGCATGGCTCCAACCTACAGCACAGGGTCACCAAGGAAGAGCAAGGATGTTTGGATGAGCTGCATATAAAGGACTAAGAGATTGCTTCTCTGCACAGGAACCGGAGCCCTGCACAAAAAGTGTGATGCATCATGCGGCAGTTTGCCTTGCATGTACCGTCAGAAGAACACACAGCTGAATATGACTCCCAGGCTGAACTTCCAAAACAAATCATCACATCACTACAAGAAATATTTGGATGTAGTGCTGTGACTCTTACTGAATGCTGTCAAAATAATTTCATTCTCTTTAGTAATGTGTTCAGATTAATTACCAATGTAAAATACAGAACGCCTGAAGAAACGCAATGTGTTTCATTTTCCCACCTGGGGAAAACTAGTTTGAGCTGCAATAACTTGCACCACTGTGCAACCTGATGCACCAATCCCTCTAAGACTGTTGTGTTCTACTAGATGTAACAAAATTACCATTGCAAAATCTTTCAAGCTGCTCAGAGAAAAGAACAAGAGAACACTCAGCAGCTTTTCCACACAGTTCTGAGGTATCAAGGATTTCTTGGGAGTAACTCTTAGAAGGCAAAACTTCCAGAAGTATAAATGTGATTAAAAATCAAACAAGCAAACAAAATTCTGCATGAATGGTTGTTTCTTCTGCAAATGTTCATAAAAATTACCTGGCTAAAAAAGTTCCTATATTGTCATTTTAAAAAAATTAATAAATATAGAACTTCAAAATACTTACCAGCAAAGCATATTTGGCACCTTCCTGTCATCCATTAAGTAAAAGAGTAGTCAAAGTGGTTGCATGAAGAGTTTCTAGGTAGTATAATAGACTAAAGCTAATATTAGAATGGGAGGATTAAACATTTTAATTTTATAAGGTAAGCAGGCAATTATTTGTATGAATGGATGTGTTAGCCCACCTATTAGCATAACAACTGCCTGCAGAACATATGAAATGAGCTAACAGCAATAACTAGAATTAATGATCAATGTAAACATTTCTTTGCACTCACTCAATAAATAGTAACTGGTCCTTAGTATTCACCAACGTTACAAACAGAGCACGGCATTTAGCATGGTGAAAGGAAGTAACCATACCAAAGAAAGCTACAGAGTAGTAGTCTCTCCATTAATAGCAAACAGACAATTTGGAGCTTTGATTTCACTGCTGCTGAAGCCTGCATGCAAAGACTGGACAGCAGCCAAAATATAATAATCATAATGTCTGCAAATCAAAGAAATAAGCCATCAAGAAGCTCAAGCCTTTCTGTACAATGTAATTATCAAACAGTATCAACCCTCTCACTATAGAGCTTTGCAAAAAAAGATCTCGTCACAAGCAGCAGCAACTAGAATAGATACCAAGCCGTGTGGCACAGTTGACTTGCTGGAGGGCAGGGATGCCATTCAGAGGGACCTGGACAGGCTGGAGAGGTGGGCCCAGGCTAACCTCATGAAATTTAACAAGGCCAAGTGTAAGGTCCTGCATCTGGGTCGCTGCAATCCCAAGCACAAATACAGGCTGGGTGGTGAGTGGCTGGAGAGCAGCTCTGAGGAAAAGGACCTGGGGGTCTGGGTGGATGAGAAGCTCAACATAAGCCTGCAGTGTGCACACGCGGCTCAGACAGCCAACCGTGTCCTGGGCTGCATTAAGAGAGGCATTACCAGCAGGGCAAGGGAGGGGATTCTCCCCCTTTACTCTGCTCTTGTCAGACCCCACTTGGAGTACTGTGTGCAGTTCTGGAGCCCCCAGCACAAGAAGGACATGGAACTGTTGGAGAAAGTCCAGAGGAGGGCCACAAAGATGATCAGAGAGCTGCAGCACCTCTGCTATGAGGACAGGATGAAAGAGTTGGGGCTTTTCAGCCTGGAAAAGGCTTCGGGGAGACCTTATAGCAGCCTACCAGTATCTGAGGGTGGCCTACAGGAGGGCTGCGGAGGGGCTGTTCACAAGGTCTTGTAATGACAGAACAAGGGAGAATGGGTTCAAATTGGCGGAGGGGAGATTTGAACAGGATGTTAGGAAGAAATTCTTCAAAGTGAGGGTGGTGAGGCACTGGAACAGGTTGCCCAGGGAGGTTGTGTCTGCTCCCTCCCTGGATGTGTTCAAGGCCAGGCTGGATGAGGTCTTGAGCGTCCTGATCTAGTAGGAGGTGTCCCTGCCTATGGCACAGGGGGGTTGGAACTGGATGATCTTTGAGGTCTCTTCCAACCTAAAGCATTCTATGATTCTATGATCCTAAAAGTGATGAACACTCTCTCCCTCCCCACCATCTCTAAACTCCCAGCCTCAGTTTTACTCTGACTATTTTTGCCATCACTATACTACGGAAGGTGTCTTTCATGTGGGAAGGGATAAAACATAAGAGCTTTTGTGCCTCTATATGGAGATAGAAAATGTCCTGATGATTTTTTTTCCTCGCTACAGCTGCTTGCAGTTTGCACAGTGCTTGCCTATCTGATGGGAGATGAGCAGGTGTGCACCGCACTCTCTTCCAATTTACATTCTGTATTTTAAAACAGACCATAACTTGCCATAGGCATTTGGTTCTGGGACAGAATGCCAAACACAGAACAGGAAGGTTTGCTTCTTAATTGCCCAAGTAAATGAAACTTTCTTGTGAAATATGTTACCATATAAAACATTGATGAAATACCACAGCATATTTCTACATTTTCCAATCCCCACCTTCACAAAAAATGGTAAGTATTGCATTTCCCAAACTATTTTAATAGCTTCAGTAATCGTTCCCTTTGGTCAGTTAAAAGCACACAGTAACCAGCAGCAGTTCCTTGGGAAGTCCATGTAGCTACTCTTATTTCATCTGAGGAGGACTAGGGACAAACAGAAACCCATTTTGCTATATTGTGACACAAGCTGCAGCAAGGAAATTAAATGATTCATTGTCTTGGGTGTTTAGAAAGTCTGTTACAGTTCAGCAAGGAAGCATGTATCTGCAGCGTACACCACAAATGCACAATGGATGACACAGCATAAAGCTGGGATGGTGCTTATGTACTGATTAGAAATAAAGGTCTAGTTTGGATTCTATCTTGGACTGGTACATTTGGGAATATTAGTAAAGACTACTTAGACTCTCAATGCAATAGCATTAGCTAGCCATGAAGAGTTTAATCACTTAGAAGAATCCTGGTTCCTGCAACTAGTATATTTTAGGAGCACAAGCAGTATTTGACTTCATCAGTAACACTTTCTTGACTCTATCCATTTTGACCTTTCTTATTAAGAAAAGGTGCATGAAATCTAAAGAATCCTGATCAATATTTGCAGTGCAGGTTTCTTCAGACTCACCTGTTGACCTACATACCATCTTCCACAGGGCTTGGAAAGCAGCAGCAAGCATTCCTCATCCTGCTCTGTGCCCAACACAGGTGTCTTGGAGCAGAGTATCCAGCTTCCAGCAGTAATCCACAGATGTTCTGCAGGCAAAATTAGCACAGCCTGATGAACAGTGCCATTTCATATTAGCCAAAGACACTATCTTTGGATGATACAAGATCCTGCAGCAATTTTCCCATGCTTTTCAAAAGCCTTATTGCAAATTTGCAAAATCAAAGCTGGACACGAATCTGAGCACACAGTAACTCGCATATATGTTCAGTTTCTTTTCACATTTCAATAACTATTTTTATCTACTTAATAATAACCTTTATAATCACAAAGTTTTCATAGCTGTGCCCTTATTTCTGCCTCTGTCTTTCCTACACTATTAACAGTCTCCCTGCATTTTATTCCTGTTTTTCATGAGCATTATAACAAACAAATAATGATGAAATAACAGATTATTTAATCACAAATTACAAATAGGATTCTTCTCACCTACATTAGTAATTTCAAAGTTCAGTATCTAGCCATACTGCTCCTTTGGATAGCTTCCTCCATAAAGCCTGTAAAACTGAACCATGCTGTGTCTCAGACACATGAAATGCGGTATTTTGCTATATGAATGTATTGCTGGACTGTACAGGATGCCTCCTACTATTTAGGTCCTTGGTTTTAAGGAACATAGTATTTGGCAAGAGAAATGCTACTATTCAGATCCAATTCCTGTTTTTCAATGCTTTTATTTGTACTTATGTTTTTAAAAAAGCTTATTCCTGCACATAGAGTAAATATTATTACTTAGTTTCTTGAATTTCCTTGACCAGAGACAAGCTGAAAAATGTCAGTGTCCCATTAGCAGGAAGAAGGAATACATCATGAAATACATCAGCAGTTAACTCAACTGTAAGATCCAAAGTAATGTTGAAATTGATATAAATTTGGCTAAAGCCATTTTTTGTTGACAGGGATCTGTCAAAGGAATTTTCACTAGAAATAAGCCAGCGATATAAATAAACTTTTGATCTTTTTTAGGCTTTCATGTTTTTTTCATAGTTTATCCAAATAGTAAAGAACAGCTTTAACAAACTATTCTACTTTTGCAGTTCGAAATAGCACCATTTTGAGGAAGAACAGTTCCTGATTAAAAAAAAAAAAACAAAAAAAACCCACCTGACTTGGCTTTACTTTTTTTCATTTTTTCCCCTTCTGGATCTGAATTGCCCACACGGTAACCAACTAGGTCAAAAACCAAGCAGTCAAGTCATGACTGCACCGAACTTCATGTTCTCTTGCTCTTGTCATTGAAACTAATCAAGGTCAACCAAACTTAAGCATGAGCTTAAGCACCTTGTATAATTTTGGTCTAACATTAAGTGGGATGTACCTTCAATACTGAAGAAAAATTGGTAGTTTTAAGACAACAGTCTTGTATCAGTGCGAGAAACAACTGACTGGACCATGTATCTTTCTATAATGAAGCCTATGCAGGACACCTGACTTTTGGATTATTCCAAAGCCCTACCTAAAGTTGCAGGACAAGCGTGCAGTGAGAACTTCTAACGGTGATGACAACAAATACAAAACATACTATTGTTGGAAACAGAAATGCAAAGATGTTCTGGAATCAGTATTTTTAAACATTCTACAAACATCTGTAACTTCAGTCTGTATTGAAGTTCTGACGCAGAAATATGGAATCCCATAATTACTTCCTCTTTGCAATACCAGGCCAGAATTCAGATCCTCCAAAAGCTTACATGCTTACAGAATTTGATTCATCCAGCCTCGGGAATTCCTCATTCAGATCATGGGAGTCAAGTCACATATTCCTGCCCCACACAGAGTGGAGGATCTCCTTCAGCTAGCCAGAAGGAAGATGACCACTAATTTTATCAACAATCTGACCAAACTGCACTCAAAACACAAAACTTAGTCTCATAAAGAAAGAGAAGACTTTCTGCTTAGTCAACATTTTGACCACTTTGAACTTGATTTCGCATGAATGGAGAAATTAATCCTCAAAATAAAATTATCCTTGATTATGCCATGTTGAAGACAGAACTATGTTTGTAGGAAGAAATGAAGACATGCCCCATATCATCTTAATTTTGAATGAGAGAAAGATCAACATTCCAATTCTTTTTCTATATGCCTTTGATAGTTGAAGGGTTGTATTTTAACACACACTCCTGATATAATTCCAGTATTCTAAAATTCTCCACATTATTTTAATATTAAATTAATATTCTAATAAAATTTTATTAGAAAAGCTCTCATTTTGCCATAAAGCATTACTGAATACTGATAAATTACTGTGGGAATACAGTAATTTTCCCACCAGTCTTCATGTAAGTGTAAATCCAGTCATACAAAATAAAATATGAGTTATGTTCAAACAGAAAATAATGATACCTACTGAGCGGTCAGAAAAAAAAAATGTTAGTAGCTATTAATAAATAATCCTCACCACATACGGTGATGTCAATCAGCACTATTATTTCACCCATGTAAGAAGAATTCAGTAAGGTAGAGCTGCACACTGATACACAAATTAATCATCCTCACATAGCACATTATTGTCAGACCTCAAGAATGTCTTTGATCCCTACCTCAGCTTTGGATCATTCAGGTCCCCCCGTGCACAAAATTTAGAAGTGGGGCTTCAAGACACATAGTGAACAAGAGGTTGAGCTGCAGTAGGTCACTCTGTAATCATGGCATTATCAATTATTCTTTTTTTTAAACCCCAAACCTTTAAGGAAAACACCTCTTCACATTTACACACTCAGCCTTCTCCAATATTTGCCATCAAAACTCAGTGCATGTAGACATATAGTGAGCATACACAGCACTCAGACTGGAAGCACTTAGGAGGAGATGTCATGGTCTGCTGCATCCGTGACATAAACCAAAGAAGTTTAGATAGATCTGTGACGTAATTGACTTGACAAGAAGAGAATCTGAGCAGCAATGGCAGCTGGACAGCCCCTAACAGCCCTGAAAGCCTTGTGACATTTCCATGCCCAGACCTGGGAGAGACTCAGGCTCTGCCTATCACTCCAGCATCTCTGCCAGCAAAATCTCTTTTTTTGAAACACCACTTGTTGAAACCATGCCCACATCTGAAAAACTGAGTGTGCCAACTGACAGCTGCTGCCAACTGGCAGCTGTTGCCAATTGATATTGAAAATATGGATGAAAACAGATAGGCTTGCACAGAAACAGCTCTCTGGGAAGTGTGAGAAAGCTGACAGAAAATGGCTGCAAAACTTTAGTTAAAAACGCACCACCCTCCTGATAAAGGCAAGTTCTTCAGTTCCTCAAGCAATGTGTCTAAGGATGAGACTGGAAACTAATGCCTTTCAGACATATCTCTCTACAGCTATGGAAATATAGACAGCATGGAGATCAGTACTTTCCTGTTGCTGAATAACAAAACATATTAATCTTGCATTAATATACATCAATCAAACACAGGTTTGCACTAAAAACGTGGCTATCTCTGCGTGAAAAGAAATACTTCATTTCAGACTCCCCTTTCCCCCCAAAACAGGCAAAAACCCCACCAAACAACAAACAAACAAACCCCTAACCGAACAAATATACACAAGTTATAACACCATCTAGTTGTACTAGGATTTTTATGTCCAGTAATTATGACAAATATAAAGGAAAAAAATGAGAAAAAAAAAATAAAAGAAAGGTCACACTCGTAGTAAAAAGGGGGGGAAAAAATATCAAAAATACTCCTTTTATTATAACTGAACTGGCCACAACTTTAAGTAGCTATTTATGCTGCTTTATAAATATGAAGCCTACATTTTAATAGAGCTACACTTGGTAAATTCTGGGATATTTAAATGGTTCTAATCCTATTCTATTTTACGACTAGTTCAAGAAATGACCTCTAGCTAGATCTGGCCTTGTTCTATCGTGCAACTAGATTTTTTCTTACAGAAAATAAATTAAAAAGGTGTGACCTTGCTGAGGGCTTGCAGAGAAAATGAGGTACATCTTGTCACAAGCAGAAGAGCCTATTTGAAACACGGTTTGTTCAATTTGAAAGGCTGCTGCTTTCCTCAGATCAGAAGTTAAGATAAAGGCAGCTGGATGAAAGAGGAGAAACATTTCCAAGAGATGAAATTAAAGAGCTACACTGGAAACCCATTCAGTGACACAGTACCTTTTTTGTGTGAGGGTTTATCTCGGACTCATCAACCACACCTTGGCCCCGCGCAGGAGCAGGCTCTTCACTCCAGGCACAAAGCCTGTCGTGTCAGGAGGAGATGACTGCTCGACGACGGGAAGCAGAGGACACTGTTTGCACCCCTTCCTCGCACAGCTGAAATCAAATAACCCTCCTAAATTTTACACATTGTGCTCATAAGAAGAATCAAAGCTCCTACTTCTCTTGATCTCAGCAGCGATCTTTTGAGCTCTGTGCTTTCCATCCCCAACAAACATGGCACCAGCGGGCAGTGCTCCCAAACACCTAACACTAGTCTGCACAGAAACCTTGTGTTTTAAACAGCTTACTGAATAACCCCAACCTAAAAGTGAGGATTTAAAACTCATAACGCTTTTACAACTGGCAACTCCCACGTCATTCTCTCATTCGACCCACTTTAAGTACACGGCAACTTGTACAACACCACCTCCCACAGAACTGGTCATCTTAGTGTCCAAATCAAAATGGGTTTATTTCATCATTTACCTTCTACTATCTTAAATAAATTCCCTTGTCATAATGACCAAANAAATCACAGGTAGCAAGGCTGTGATTCAGCCACATCTTTAAATACTTACCTGAGCCTAGCCAGAATCAGTCAGGTTAGTCCTCAGTTTAAAGCTCAGTAGCATAGCCCAGCAGCACAGGCAGTCAGTACACAACTTTAATCTTCTCTCTAGCTCCAAATCTGATCTCCAACAGCGGCCCTTTCCTGCCCCCCACCTGTCTAAGGGAGTTCTAAGGCCATCAGGGCTCTGCAGCAGGTTAGTTCACCACATGTAGGCTCATGACTCAGTGTAGTAGCTTGAGGGATCCCAGGTTTCCTTAAGAAAACTACAGATAGATGAACTCCCATCCCGGCAGACGGACACGGTCACCCCAAGATATTGTAATATCGTTATTCTGTTCTGCTTACTGGTATCGTAGCTTATAAGGCAGTACCTGGCTGATGCTGGTGTCTTTTCCTCCCGCAGGCAGAGCGCAGGTCCCTCCTTACCTCACGGTCTGTGTGAGGCAGATGGCTCCTGGCCGCCGGCGAATTTTCAGCTGCGTCACGCGGCCTGCTCAGGCCTTGTAGGCCTAAGCTGCAGAGGGCAGTTCTGGCCTACTCGCAGGCCTGCTGAGGGTGGAGCAAGTGGAGGATTTCTAAGCGGTTTTAGCCTGACAGACTTGGTTTAGCTTGTGGACGTATTCATTCGACCTCATTGCCTTTTGCATAGATGCACCTGTTAAACCCTTTTAACTTCCAATCAGTGTGCAGAATCTTCATTCTCACTTCTCAGAAGGAGTAAGTGGCATTTCTGTCGTCCAGTCCCGGGTAGCTGACGGCACTGCCAGCCTCCCTGCACCAGTCGCCACCTCCCACCACTACTGTAATGCAGGAGAACATCAAGCAGCCCAGAGCAGTAGCTGGAGAAGGACGTCCCCAGCCCCACTGACTTGCCTCAGAGCCAGGACTAACGATAGGTCACTTGCCTGGTCCCCTCCAGGCTCCAGAGGCTTCTTGCTGGTGGGATGGATCTCACTGACAGCCACAGCTGCATAAATTTAGGCTGTTTCCAGCAGTTCTTGTAGCATCTATAATCCCAACTTGAGTGTTTTCTAATTGCCAGCTTTAGCTGTCTTGCTTTAAGTACTGTGAAAGCAGAGCTATAGTCTTTAAAAGACTGCTTTACAATTCTCTCACAGTAGCTATTTCAGTAACATCCAAGCATATGTTGTGCTAATTCGTATGACCAAATACAGTTTAATTTCACTTGTTCATAACAAAACCTGACTGCAAACAAAGCTTCTGGTGAAGTGACAGGTGAAATTCCAAACAAGTAAGACAAATATTTCCTCCAGAGGCTAAACCTACTGCAAAATATTAATCTCTTCTTCTACACATCTTCACATGTCTTTAGTGAAACACCTGTCTGGAATAGTTAATAACAAATATTTTTCAGGGTATACACTTCAAAGACACTACTGCAATGTCAAGCAGTGTAAAACTTTTGAAGTAATTTTAGCTAAATACTTCTGTGACAACTGCCTGAATCAATTTGTCTTAGCTGACTATATTCTGGAATTATAAAAACCTAATAAGACCCTGGTTATCAGCCAAAAAGGTGCAAATTTCAGTGAAGTCATACCTACTAAGTTGTATGAATCAGACACATGAAAAAAAAGGTTAAAGATGATTTAGGAAATGTTAAGAAAGCAGAGAGCATTGATCTTCAAGTGAACAATACTCTTTCTCCCAAAAAAGATTAAAAAAAAAAAAAATCACGAACACTAAAGGGCAACTCAATAAAGCAATGAAACCACAACAACCCGCTCATAAAAGAGCTACAAAATTAGATTGTGTCCTACTTGTTTAGAGCAGTGAAATTTTAGTCCTTAACAAGGCAAAAGGCATAGATCCAAAGCAAGATGATGCTCCCTAAAAAAACCCAACAACAACAAAAAAAAAAAGGCAGAAAGAAAAAGAAAAGAAAACCTCTGTGCATGTGTTTGGAAGAACACAAAGAAAGCCATCTGGAGCTTAAAAACTCAGAAAAAGTTCTGAGAATTACTCACAATTGTGGCAACAAAAAAAAACACCATCCAACAAAGAAGGTCAAGCTGACCCTAAGATTCTAAGTCAGGCTCTTGAAATCCTAAATCATACAAAGCACCATGACTTCAAGGCATACAAACATAAAAGGATTAAGGTAAGTGTCCCACCTAAAAGCCTGAGAAAACAAAGATTAGTTTTAAGTACTGAAAAGAAACACAAATCACATAGATGCTCCATGTGCAGGAAGGCATCATTGTTAGGATGTATTAAGAGCACACTCGAATAAGCACTCCATAACATAAGGAGAAAAATACAGGTTTGATTGCCACCTGAGAGCAAACATACTCATGTCAAAACATAGCAAATATTAACAACTTAAAGAACCAGCTCACAACCTATTGAAGTCAGTGGGAAGTTTCTCATTGACTTCAGTTAGCTAAGACCCTCTGTTTAGAAAGATTAAGTGAAAACAAATACAACTATTCTTTCTAGAGCAAGGCAGTAAAATGGCTTCTCTCAGCCCATACTACCTACCTGAGTGACTTCAGTAACACCCTTGCCAACCCACCTACAAAGCAACAAAGGCTTTCCCTATAGGTAAACAGTTTATGCTACTTACATTATCAGACACTTTGCCATAATTATATTTATGTTAGCAGGATAAAAGTGCAGTGCCTTTGAAAGGATAGCATTAGCTCTGGACATTATTCTGCAAGTTTCAACTGTGACAGTCATGTCTTGACTTCATGAGACGTCAAACAACATTTAAGAACGCACTCTGAACTCTGTGCTCATTCTAATCTCAGAGAATATTTTAAAAAAGCAATGACACAACTGGTTATGCTTCTAGATAAATGGAAAAAGAAGTAATGAATAAGGTCCATGGACTGACCAGCTTTCCACCAGAGCATGCTACATTAGCAAGTTCTTACTTAATTGAAAAAAAATCAAGTTTGGAAAAATCCCATCCATCATCTTAGATATCTGCTGGAATCAATCACTATCTTGTGGCATTACTGAGCACTTGAAGAGTTCTCTTGTTCCTCTACTCCAGTGCAATTCAGTAAGACAGAAACTTGGACTAACCTACCAAATGTGAGTTTTTCAGTTTGTTCAATTGGTTAAAACCAACGATCACATATTTGTACAGTAACAGTCAAAAAGCCTCTCAAATCTGTACTTAAATATGAATAGAGAGTTAGGGATCTGGGAAAACTCTGTGCTTCTCCATGTATTCACTCAACTAAAACTGTGTGACACTGAACAAGTCACTTGCTAAGTGGTCTCTCTTGAACCTAGCTAGGAAGTGGATAAGAGGTTTACAGCTGAACCAGAGGCAAAAGACTCACATCTGAACTGTGGCCTCACTGCTGCCTCCTTGATGCAAACTAATAAACTATACTCTTTCAGGGGAAAAAAATATGACAAGCAATTACGAGCTACCAAGACAATAACCTTGTATCACAAAGATGGTAAATGGGATTAAAAAAAAAATCCCTTCAAGTTTCTACTTCTACTAAAAGTCAGCTATCATGTTATCAGAGAGCTTTATAAGTAGAATTTATCTTGTAAAGAATGAGGTACAGCCTTAGGTCAGTTCTCCAGGAACAATGTAAGTATAGTTCCAATGGGCATGATAATAATCCACTGGAAATTATAGTAATTTTCATTTAACAAAAATTTCACCTATAGGCCAGTACACACCACATCTAACTTCTCTTAGGACACTTTTCCTAGTAGTCCTCTGAGGAAAGTGTGAATGTCACCCTCCTTCAGGAAGAGAAGTCATAAGCACATAACTTAAGAGGTACTTTAAAACAACTACCTCTCCCATTTACTTTTAGCATCCTAAACACAGTTTGAAACTTGACAACACATTCAAACCAATCTGCAATTACTTTCATAGCAACATTCTCCAGGATTTGTTTTTAAGAAGCAAAAATTTTCTGTTCCCCAAAAGCTAGGCTTCTGTTTAGTAAATACTAATTACAGCTTTGTTCAAACAGATGCAAAATTCTCCAAAAAGACTAAATTAATGTTATCTGCAGAATGGTGTTAACATCACTGGCTAAACAAAAATAGCTTCCTCATTAAATCAGTCTTTCTTCTGAGCCATTCCTAGTTACGCTGCCAGGGCAGTACACTAGCTGCACTGGTAGAACCACTTTCAAACCTCTGTGGCACAGAAAACCATGAAATACATAAGGAGGCAGGACAAAAAAAGCATTTCGAGGGGAGTTCACTGTTGTTTCCTAAAAGTCTTCAGCATAGGCAGAATTTAATTCTCATTACTAGGTCACCCACTGCTCTCACTCTCTCTGTCAAAGGCCTTTGCATGGCAAAACCAACACCGATTCAACAGCTATATTAAGGAGTTTGTTGTGTTGTGGGGAGCAGTGTAAAGGCACAAGGTTGAACAAACAAATGCTTTGTTTCTTATCAGAATTGCTTCAATGCCCAAGGAAAGCACAGAGAGCATGAGCAGAACACTTTCTCCCTGGCTGAAAGGAATGCAGTAGCTGAGGACTTGTACATCAGATTCCTGAGATGCTGCCACAGCAGCAGCCCACAGACATGTCCCCCACCAAGCATCACAGTAAACTTCAGTGAACTTTGGCTGTGACAAAGCCCAACCAGAGAGATGATTGTAGAGTCACTATGGGGGATACAGTTCTGCTCTCCCCTTCCATTACCGGAGACATGCAACTCCTGTGGTGACTTCTCATACGATCTATAGCCTCTGCAGGAAAACCCCTAAAGGAATAGCAGCAGCAGAGCTATTGCCTATGGCAATGCTATGGAAGGAAGTGGTAGTGACAAGATGACATAAAGAGTCTGACATTGTAGATTACCTCAGAACCATAGCAAAATGACTCACAGTTATCAGATCCAGATGACAAAGAGACTCCAGCATCACTGTCATCTATACTGAAAAAATAAATAAATACTACATGTTACTAGCCACAGAAATGGATGGTGATTAGAGATAGACAATAACAATGCTATCCATGGTAAGGATGGTTCAGGAGCTTTGATGGTGAACCTAAATTCTGACTTAGACAATTCCATCCTTTGAATAAAGGGAGGGGAGGGGGAAATATGTATGAGCACTATATTTAATGTTGTGACAATTCATCTTACAAACATGGAACAAGGTGATAACAGTTAAGCAACACCAACCAGATATTAATAAATACTGAATTAGTGCTCACAATTCTGAACGCACAGAATGGCGAGGAGGTATGTGTCTGTCTTTAGGCTCGTAAACTGATTATCAGATTGAGAATCTTCTGCATTCAAAATGCCCTCCCACGAGTGACACCTAAGAATCTTGCCTATAGGTGTTAGGTACAATAGTCAGCAAACTCAGGCTACACGGAACAGCACAAAAGGTCTTCCTGCTACAGAGAGCATAGTACACCTAAAGCAGTCTGCCACAGAAGCTGAGCGTTAAGGTAAGTGATGCTGGTGATCACAAGTGTGCAGTAAGGTAAGGGGAGCAAGGGCCATCATTTGGAACAGCAAAGAACAGTATCATACTGTTGAAGAACAAGCCCATGTTATGAAGAGAAGGTACTAAATAACACTTTTCCCTTCCTTTTTTTTCTGAAAAGATATTGAATAAGTTTATTTTTTTCATTCAAATTAATTTTACTAGAGCACTTTTGTAACTGCTGCCCAAAATCCACATATTTCTTGCTTTGAAAATTCCAAATAAAAGGCATTTAAATATCTGTTTCAAAGGAAAACAAGCTGCTTCAGACTGACCACCTAATCAGTTGTCTTTTACTGCCACAATTATTTTTCCTTCCTTTTCCCTTTCATTAAAATCATACATAGAAATTTACAAGCTAATGAAACAATGATGAACATCTACTTCAATAACACTGAGAATTCTCAAATGTGCTTTGTTTGTTTTGTTTTTTTTCTGCAAAATTAACACATTAGAGACTATTTACCACTGTACAAAATTCCTTTCTTTATTTATGAAAGCTACATCTTTACTATCATGATGTGAAATGAAAAGCCTCGTGTACTTGTTGCATACAATTAAGCCACAACAAAAGCGAGCCCAAGCCATTTCACATTTCATAGGGATGCAATTATTCTTTAACTGTTAGAATATGCTGTCCCCCAGGAGCTAATTACAGAAAAGCTCTCATCACACACAAGAAACACACAAACAAATCCTTCAAGCACAAAGCAAATGTTCAACATTAAAGAGATGCATTCAGGAAGTCACACCAATCAGTTTGGTTCAGCTAATTACTAATCTGATTTCTGGAGTAGTTGCATTAGATAATTATGATGCCCATTCACAACTTGAAAACCAGGACTTTGACTGATTATAATAAAGATCTAGGACTCAAAATAAAAGTAAAGACAAAGTATGAAATATACATCAGAACATGGCTGATGGGATGTGGTTGTTTATTGCTAGTGCATCCCTCAGCACTTCACTTTGGAGGACCCCATCCAGACTTTGCTGAACCCAGCAGGAAGAGTTCCATTGATTTCACTGACATTTGGATCAGGCCCAGAACAACAAGGCACAGCTTTGCCTCACAGATTATATTAATGAACTGCCCAGGAATGAGCTTTTGTTTTTCCCTTTTGGCTGGAAAGACACATACGCTCCTAGACAGTTGGTGAAGGTATGGGTGCCACCACCCCAACCCTGTCCAAGCTCTCCCAGCCCATCCCATCCTCCAGGGCCCACAGAGAGGCAGCCAAGTCTGATAAGAGCTAAATTCTTCAAAGACTCTATTGTAACTGTGCTTTAACTTATGTTTTGTTTGGTTTCAGCCTCTGCAGGATTCATGCTTTCTCCAGCAATTGTTTTCTGGAGTTTGAGCTTTTATAAAGGTACACAACATGGTCCTAGAACATAGGGTGTGACAATTCCTCCTTTCTGACATGGCTAAATCTCTAAATGAGTACATCATAATTTAGACCTGAGACACGCAAGAATTTCCTTGCTAAAACACTAATAACACACTTTATAAGAAAACATTCTAATGAAACATCCGATGAAACAAATAACTGAAATTAGCTTATCAGTCCAGCTCTTTATGTTTGCTGCCTTTTAAAGGCTTTATAACAAACAAACAAGTCACTGGAAGCCCATCAACCATACATTTACAGGAACTAACTCATTGCAAGGGACAACAGAAATCCAGTAGCAAAGAAGCAGGAATTAAAACTTTTCTCTACAAGTCACAGCACTGCACATCTAGCATCATCCAGGGCCATTTCTACAAAGCCATTTTATGCGGTTACAATAAACATAGGAAATACAGAATCGGACCTATCTTTTCCAGCATTATGACGTGTAACACCTGGATTTCTGATAGTGGCATTAAATAAGCATGGAATTTAAACAAACACTGAACTTTAAGCAGGCAAACTGGCTTCAGCAGTATGCACATAGTGGTTCTTTACCATGTTAGGGCAGCAGTAGCGATTAAACCCACGTTTTTAACTCATTAAACAATAAAATAGTGAAGAAGCTTCAGCTGCACTTCAGGTCTATACAAAATTCAGATTAACAAAAAAAAAAAAATTAAAATATGATGGCTAGGAAAATATATACCAGAAACAAAATTTCACATGAATCCTTTAAATCAATACTGATGGATCAAAAAACTTGTGTACAGCATTGAGGGAGTGCTCCTGCATAGCTCACCATACAGCAGCTTATTACACCACTTTTGACATCCACACCTACAAACCTGGATCAGTTGCCAAAGATTTTTTGTTGTTTAGAACTCGAACAAAATACAGCACAAATTCAGCCCAGTGTTCCTCCACCTAAGCATCTAAAAAGAGGCACAACCGCATTGCTGAACTGTTTGCACATGGTCACGCTGGACACTTTTTAAAAGCATTAAAGTGAGAGGCATTCTTTGCTGTCGTTAAACTAAGTGAGTAAGAGTTGCTAACGTGTATTTCAAAGTCAATAGGCTGCAATATTTACAGGGCTGCCATATGTGAGAGCTTAAAATTCAAAACTGAATGAAAACTGTGCAGGGTGGAAACTAATGTTATGGAATCTGAACCAAGGCTACATTTATATTTCACTTTAATGCTCTAGCTGGTTAATCAAAATATGAATAAAAGGTCTAAAAGACCAACACGCAAAAATATCATAGTTCTGGAATTTAGCTTTAGCTTCCTATTGTCAACCAATTACTGTGTAATTTTTTCCCTGTGACTGAATAACTAACTGTTAGCAAATAATGAAAAGGCAATTACAGCAGAGTTTTGTTCATATTACCCTCTTCATTTTATTCAGGCTATAATTATTGTCAATGCTGGAGGCTTACTGTACCATGTAAGTGGCACCAGGGAAGAAAATGGAATGGGCTGGTGCATGGAAAATTGCAAATGTCACAGCTACCTTCATCATCACTGTTGGACTTCAAAGATTAAAAAAACTAAGCAGCAAAAAGCTCTCCATGTGTGTTTTGCAAATTCTTTACCTCAAGCTGTTGCAATGGCTGATGAACTGGTAGAAGGGGAAAAATTCAAGTACCATGTTTGTTCTTTTTTTATTCTTAACCTCCCCTGCTTTCCCTCCAACCCCCAACATTTTCATTACTATTTAATTCCCAGGGGACACCTCCATTTTGCCACAGTGTGCCTGGAAACAAACTCACGGAAATATTCTTTTAGCAGTGCTTCTCATTAGCAATGTCCATGCTGTTCTATAGCAGAGAGTGGCATATAAATTATGTATTTTATGGGGTTTGATCTTTACTTCTTTGCAA
Source organism: Psilopogon haemacephalus (assembly GCA_013396835.1). Classification (NCBI taxonomy): domain Eukaryota; kingdom Metazoa; phylum Chordata; class Aves; order Piciformes; family Megalaimidae; genus Psilopogon; species Psilopogon haemacephalus. The sequence continues at coordinate 299,468 of VWZI01017904.1, forward strand.
CATACAGACACATCCCTAGGAGAAAAAAAAAAATTATGACCTGTACGTGCAGATTTAGTGTGCCATATTTGGGGCCTGACATTGGTCATTTATAACACATTGTTTCCCTGGGCTTTTAAGATTCATCAGAAATTATGGATACAAATCAGAAATGTGCTGTTCCACTCATACCTTTTTAAGAATAAACAGTATTCCTGCAGATCATTTGCATTGTTTCTCTCTTTGAATTGTTGTTTATGAAAGATAAACACAGCAAACCTGTATTTTATGCCTTCATGCACAGTGTTGCAACTGTTATTAAACTATGTAAATCATTCTCTAGTTTTTTTTTAAGTTTAAAGTAAGGCTGACATACATTAAAAGACATCATATATTGATGCTGACTTGTTTTAAAATTTGCTTCCAAACTGACTGGCAAATGTTGGTTTAAACTGCTTAATATAATGCATGAAAATTCTTCTGATCTAGGTTAGTGAAGGAGAAATGCATCTTTATATTTTCATAAAATTAAGCTGCTTTGTACTTTCACGGATCTTCCTGTCAAATACATGTGTAGTCATCATCTGTCTTCAGTCTTCTAGCACTGGCTGGTTAACTTCTAACACTGTTGCTAGAGTACATGCTTGCCACAAAGACTGTATTCATAACCTAACATTTGTAATTGTTCCTTCAAGTCCTTGATACAGTATTTGGCCTTTCAGTATCCCACAGCATCTGAGGACAGTCTCACAATTGGAGAAGTGAGGCTTTGGAGTCTGTTTCACCCAAAGAAAACAGAGTGATTTCCAGCAGGAGACTGTAATCCTTCTGTGCAAGGCAATACACAGATGAAAAACAGCATATGGAAACAGTATCAAATGAAACTACAAATACATAGGAATAGGAGGCATCTCTACTGGGCTCCTTTGCAGTCCTAATCCACTTTCATGATGCTCTGCTCCTCACAGGATGTCCTGCTCTCTTCAGTCAATGCTTTTCTCTAGGCTGCATGAAGGAAATGCTTTGTGAAGATGTATCCTTCCCTCCCCAGCATCCTCTGCCACAGGCAGGGCTATAGGGCTGATGGCCACACTGTATTTCTGATTAACACCATCTTCCTCCTTCAGCTGATCTGATGGGCTGTGAGCAGGCGTCAGGCTGGCTCCAGGGATAGGCACGGGGACTTCTGGCACTTTTTGCCTTTATGGACAAGACTGGCAATTAAGCCCAGCATATAAATCACCTCCTTTTCTGCTACTGATGGCTCAGAAACTGTACTAAGATAACATGCTTGTCACTTCAAGAGCTAATGTCTACATTTTTTAATGCTTTATTTAATCTGTTAAGTCTTAACTTCAGTATCAAACACTGTCACGTTCTTGGCAAAATTATCAAAAGGCACTGTATTAGGAAAAATTAGCCACATATTTTTTGCAGAGAAGAGGAAGGAGTAACCAAAAAAAAAAAAAAATCTAATTACTGTAATTTGGCCATACTAGCACGAAAACGAAAAGCACAGTTATTTATTCCAAGGACTGCTCTTCCTCCTATGTGTTCAGTCCACACCATCAATCATTTGCCACCAGACCAAATGGACAGCAGGGCTCTCTGCTGGGTGCATGGGCTAATCAGCACTAACTCATTAAAATATACTTCAACTATAAAAAATAATCAAGGTAGACAGCAGCAGAGGCTAAAGATGGGAACAGGCATAACATAATTATAATAACATAGTTGGGAGTTATTATGATACATTTAGCCTTGTTCTCCCTAGGACCATCTCTATAACCTTTCCAGGAAGTTTGAATCCAGGCTTTCCCTCTTCCCAGTGTGCGAAAAAACAGGCCCTGCACAGGACTAGGGGCCTGTAACCTACTGGAATGAATTACTAATATTGTGGTGGACAACAGCTAGAAACATGAAGAGAAATAAGAAGGTTAAATGGGTAAAGTAAGCCAGCAAGAATTCTGCCATTGTCCTGGCTTTGAAATGCACGCATGATGATACACTGCAAAACAATGTCCTCTCATCACATCATACTACCTTTGCCCTTTTGCTTATGCAGAAAGATGATGGTTCTCAAGTAGTACGCTATATCCCCCCCTAGGATTAGCCAATGAAGACTAGAGGAACTGTCTTAAGACCAAACTCCCAATTCAGTACAGTACAATTACTGCAAAATACCCGCAACAGAGGAATTCACAGTGCAGATGAAAGGACCATTTAAAATTTCTGAGTTTCTACCACTGTTTCTAAACAGAAAGTAACTGGAAGCAAACAAGTGATGTTTATCCTAGGCAAAGACCACTCTGAAACATGCCATTCACCGAAGGGTTCACCACTGAGAGAACACAAATATATTGGCAGATGCACTTTTGTTATCACTTAGGACTTGTTATAACATGTTTAGTATGTTGTGTTTTGCTGCTGCCAAAATCTAAGGATCACAGCCTTCTACTGCATTTGAACCTAGAAAATGTGAATGCCTCCACAGACCCATTCAGGTTTCTTTTTGTCATGTATATTTGAAGTTAATCTTACTACTGCGGGGTGACCTGATCCAGGAAAAGTTGAGCTAAGTATTCTAGGTGTATCATACCTCTCTATTACTTTAATTTCCCACAGTATAAGCTAAACTTTTAAGCATGTCTATCCTGTTGACTGCAACCAGGCATTGTCTCACACCAACCACACATTCACCATCTGGTCCACAAGCTCTCTCTGAAATCAGAGGCAGTGTGTGGCTGAGTCTGAGGGAATAACCCCAAGCCCTTCCACAGCAAAAGCATGATATGCCAAAAACCTTTCCTACAAAGTGTTCTTCAGAGCATGGATCGACATTATTTGTGGAATATGCTCACACTTGTCACAAGCAGCCTTTTTTTAAAAAACACTGAGACCTTTCATGATATGACTGTGGCAAGCAACACTTACCAAGAAATATATGCAACATGCAAAACACTGCTTGATAGTGAATTTACTCAACCTGAAATACCATTGCTGTGGGGGTCCCTTATTTCCAGCAAGCCCCCTCTGACACATTCACAACAGCAATGATTCTGCCTATATTCACGCAGGCAAACTGAGCCCAAGGGAGAATCAACTGCATCCATTCTGCAATCTCAGAAGTTTCTGTGGTACACATAAGTCAGGGTCTGCTACTCTCTCCAACGACATAACTGTTTGCAGTTAGTATCTGGGCAGTCAATTAATGCTCTTAAAATGCCATTTAATGGAATAATAATAATTTAGCTGTCCAATGGAAGCTAAACTCAATTCTTAGTTTAATTCATTATCCATAGACATATCAACAGCCCAAACAGTTTTTGTTTTTTTAAGTAACAGTATAGCTGGGAAATGGGAATAAAATCAATAGCATATAGACAGCACAGTAAGGGCAGCTCCTTTTTCATACATTTTCCCTGGCAAGGCTTCAGGACCTTTGTGGTCTGTGGTCATTTTTTAGTTCTTTGTGTCAACAAAAACAGACTTTTCAGCTCCGAAAGGAATGCATCACACATTAAATCCTTACCAAATTTAAGTCTACTTTGTCATTTTTTAGATCCTGAATAATATTATAAAAACTTTAGGGATTATAGAAATAATAATGACCAAAGCCTGGGCAATTTAAGCCTGCTGTGCTAATCACAGAGTAAAAAGTCTTTTATAATAACATCTATATGCCAGAAAAATAAAGATCTTTCAAACCACCCAAATCTCTGCTCTTTCCATTCCCTGCAACAGCGCAGAGGCCATGGCTGAGATGACACACATCCTGCAAGCCATTCAGTTCACGTCCCAACATCTATGAAAAATAATCTGATCACTTTTTATTTTCATTTAAAAAAAATAAAAATCACCATTTCTTAAAACAATAAAATGAAAATCCTCTGATTTATTGAAAAACGTAGTATGATGTCAGTGTGAATTAATGTTTCCCATAGGCATACTAATAAGCTCCATGACATAATAACTTGTTATACTACACCAGTGGGACCTTAAAATTATTCCAAAGATAACATAACACAACACTTGAAGCAGCAGGAAACTTCCAGCATGCTTTTAGATGTTTTACAGTGTTACTAATCTTTGAATTGCTTGGAAAAACTGAAAGGAAACAGAATATTTAAAATTGGAAGCACTGCAGTTAGAAAATTACTCCCTTCCAAATTCCAAATGTGCACAGGAGATTAATGTCAATGTTAAAAAAAAAAAAAAAAAAAAAAAGTAGCAGAAGGCAGGAAGTTATTAAACACACTTTCTAGGTTGGACATGTGCCTTTTGGTAGTCCAGTGAAAATCAGTTTTTATTTGGCTGAGTTATAAGGGTTTAAAAGAACAGACTTGCACGTATACCAATTTCTAATTAATGAGAAGGTGGCCTTATTTATTTTCAAATGGAATTTCAGTTAATGACTGCCCAGCAACAGTGCATGCTTGAGAAAGGAAGCAGAGATTGCTTTTTCTATTAGCACAAAAGGATACCACCTCATGCCAAAAAGACCATGTGAAGTCAAAGTAGAAATTGATACACTGTAGGCTAAGAACTCTGTATGGTGCAGCAATATGCTTTCCAGGGCTAAGCTTTCAAAGCAGACAAAAAAAATAATAATTAAGTGGTGTAGTTCAGTTCACTAAACTGTCACAATTTGTATTTTAATCTCAACATTCAAATCTTTTATGCAGTCAAGCTATTGGACATGTGAGGAACCATAAACCCTTCAAGTAAAACCCACCAAGTGAGTGCTTGGGCAAAAACTATCAAAGGAAGCAAAAAAAAGTCTTCCTATCACAAGCTGGAAAGCGCCCAGAGGGTGCACAGGAGTAGCGCTGAGCAAAGGCATCAAGTTTGCCTTTTCCAGTTACGCTGCCACACAGCCAGGTGGGTGGGGATCACTGCTCCAGCTGTACCCACTGAAGCTGCTTTTCCCATCCACCCAGGGCCGGCTCCACTCAAGCAAGCTCAGGCAGCAGGGATTTATGGACAGGCAGATCCCAGCCCAGATGAAACACAAGTGCAGCCTCATTAAGTCTGCCTGAGCTATGCTCTGTCACACTGGGTTGTGCAAAGTTCTGGCATTACAGCTTGTGTGCCTTGGACACCCTATTTCTTTCTTTCAGTTATCAAGACTATGTTCCTGTATGTCTCTGATCACCTTTGCCGCTATCTCTTTGAACCAGCATCCTTTCTGTTTGATTTAGTTTCAGCACCATTTCTTCTTGGCCTTGCTCAGTCATGAGCTGTAATTCTCTGCTTGCCATTACTTTGTTTCACGTCTTAAAGGATAGTGTATCCCTGAGCATTGCTTCCAGCTAAACTGTACAGTGTTTGACCAACGCAAGAAAGGAATATTCCGTACAAAAAAATTTAACCTTTGATCCAGACGCATCTCTGAAGTAATTGATCCCATTGTGCTGCAGCTCTTTGATCATTCCCACAAAAATTGGAACCATTTGCAAAAGCAAGGCTTGTGATTTGCACATAAACCAGACCTGAAGGGATAGTATACAGAAAGTTGCATTATCTGAGCTTCAGAGTGGGAATGCTCACAGGGTCCTCACACAGTCATGGTGCACTAAAACCATTCCCATCATGGGTCAGAAACAGGGACTAAACCCATTTCTACTCCAAAACCCTGAAGAAGCGTAATGGTGTGTCTAAAACAAAACAAAACAAAAAATCCCAAACGCAGTGTAGGCAGGGATCTCATATTACTAGGTATCACGAGACGGAGGAGCTATGATAGCTACGTTAGTCATGAAAGATTCAGTTTCCTATTCACTCACTCAACTGTTTCAAGATCATAGGAATCTACAACAACCGTGTGAAACCATTTTCCACAGTGAACCTAGAACACCTGGTGAGCTCTTTGTAGTCCTTGCCAAGCAGCTATCTTTAAAAGGAAGGATAAACTGCAATCTGAAAATGTCAGATACAGACCACTACTGTTACAATAGCAAGGTACAGCCAAGCAGAGAGAAGCGGTACAGAGTGATGGATGCTTTGGGCTAGATAAAGAATAAGAGGGAAATAAACATAGAAAATTATATGAAAAAGGAAGTACTTTAAGAGTATGCAAAGGCCATCAAAAGGATTGAACAAACTCAGCAGCATAGATGAATAGAAAGTGATACAATCGTAATTCTGACATTACCAATGTTCCCACAATCTACCACAGAAAAGGAAAAAAAAAAACAAAAGGAACTAAAGTACAAGATGGAAAGTGCTGTGCTTTGGGTTGGGTTTCTTCCTTACATATAAAACCGATACACTGTTGGAAAAAAACCCAAAAACCACACAAAAAAACCCCAAACCAAGAGCACTGTACCTGGCACAAACTGAAGACATTACCTTAACCCAAACCATTCATAATCCGACTTAAAACAAAAATCTATGCTGAAATCTGTTTCCATTTCCTTAATAACTTACAATAGGGTTGAAATACAGGAGGAAGAGAGAAAACTTGAGGAATTCAGTATGTTTATTTCAGAAAAACAACACAAATCCCACTTACTTCACTGAAAAGCAAAATGTAGTCTGTTTAAGAGTCTCAGACAGAATAGACAACTCCCCTTAGGGAGCTGAATTAGATGAATTTCTAATATCTACCATGACAAACAAGTTTAAATATATGGGAAAGACTTACTTTAATACCACTTTTTTTGTCCGTAGGAAATATCTCTATATAAGGCTCCCTTCTTGGCAGAGACTCTGTGAAGAAAAAAAGCTCTACAGCAACATTTAGAATATTTTTGGTGGTTTTTTTTTTTTGTTGTAAAATGGATGTACTGAGAGAAAAGCCAAGTTTCTCAGATTCTTTTTCTAAATATTTCTCATCAATCATCTTCAGAGATACTCAGATATGTTGCCTGAGCTGCTCAAAGGAGTTTTTGTCAGCTAACATTACCATTAAAAAAAATTTTAACACAAACACAAAGTGTTCAAAACAGACTTTACTCCAGTTAATCTCCCAGAATGGACTTCTACATCTGGTTGCATGCATCTGTCCCTCAATAAACAAGAGGTGATCACAAACAGAATCTATTGACAGGCACAGTTCAAAAGTTCAGCATGGAAAATGAGAGGTATTAAAATAGTGGAGACAGTAAATGCTGTCATTTGGTTCATTTCAGCACAGCTTACCAACATTTATTTATTTTATTATTTTTAAAAAATAACTTATTTGGGGGTTAATGCAGCCAACGAAAACTCACAATTGCATTGACTTCTTTTGTAATTGTAAGGCTGCAGCTTGTTGGTCGGTCAGTGAGTAGACATGCTACTAAAAACTAGTCTGAGCTTGATCTAATGGGACTTTTGACATTGACTTCAGCAGACCGTACAGTGAGACCACCAGCAAGATATTTCCATTGTTATGCATCCCCATAATTGCACTCTTTTATTCTCATCAAAGCTTATTTTTTGCATGGCAAGATGACATGACTTGGATATTAGGAGGACCAAATAAAGCGCAAATGACAATTAAAGTTTAAGTGTAAATTAATTACATGCCTGGCTATTGTCAGCTGCATTAAAATGGTGCTGATGAATGAGGAATCATGCCATCTAATCACAAGGAAATTTGGAGTTATGGTCTGTGTTAAACATCAAGCCTTTGTAATGCAGGTGGCTTATCTCAAAATACTGCTCTGTGTTCCTGTTGCTCTTGTGTCAGACACAAGCATCAACAGAGCTTGACACAGAAGATGATAGGTAATCTCACAGGCTGCTTTCATTTCTCATCATTGATTTTCTGTAGGATGCTCAGTAAGTATCTCCAGGATTTAGATGATTCCCATTTGCAAATATTTTTAGTTAAAAGAGTCATAAGTAATTATAGATCTAACCTCTCAGAAACAAACCCATCTTGCAGTCCAGTGAAAACTCATTCATTTTCATGATGTAAAGTTATGAGTAAGAGAATAAAGCATACTAGACAGTCCCTTGGTAGGTCCTGTCACATTTTTAGAGACTGATGCTTTAAGGGTCTCATTCCAAACTCATTGATGCCACTGCAGTCCTTCCTATGCACGTCAGCAGATTTCAGAATGAAATAAGACCTTACAACGCAGAACTTCTGAGGGGATCCTCACAGATGCAGGATGTCAGCCTCAAAAAGGAAGTTATCTGAGGCAAAATTCTGTAGGCTACAGACAGGGACCAGAAGCAGAGGAACCTGCTTCTTTAGGACTGCTGGCACTTAATAAAACACATCTTTTCCTCTGAACAGTCTCATCACTATTGGTAAAAACAAACACTTCTCTCTCTCAACCTTCCATCTCCAATTCTCTTTACATTCCTCTTTCCTTCTTGCTGCTTGCAAGTCGCCATGCAGTCCTTTTTTGCACACCATAGGCTAAATAACAATTGCCCTTGAAGCACCTTCTCTGTATATCACAAACGTTGAAGTTAAAAGAAAAAAGGCAGCATACACCCAAAGGGCACACATTAAAGGCAAAACCATTTCTACAGAAAAGGACTAGCTAGAACAAGGTATGTGGCCACAAGATCTTTCAGGATTTCTTACATTTCGGTAGTATCAGTATCAAAATTGATATCCTTCTGCACCAAGCAGTTGAAAGATGGGTAGGAACGTTATACACTGCTGTAAGGTAAGACAGATCCCAGATCTGTGGCACTGGATTAGCTTAAAGGCATTGCTGCATCTGGATTCTCAGGCATTTCAGCATATTCCATGATTAAAACAACCTTAAAACAGCAGAAAGGATGGATGATTATAAGGTAAGGTAAGGCAAATGTAATAAGCCAAAGTCCTTCGAACCTCATCAGCCACCTCCTTGTCTCTAACTGCTTGAGATAGTTGTGTCAGTGAGCATAAGCAGTTAACGGGACTGAGAAATTTTTAAGACACAAAGTGTCACAAATTATGTTCCTGCACATTTTATTACAACAAATCCAGCCCTAATCTGAATCTATTCTGCCTGAAGAGCCAAGCAAGTCCCTGTGAAACTGTGTCAAACAGAAAGAGGAACAATTTAAGAAATACTGGCAGCTGCAATGAAATGTTAATCCTTTAAACACTTACCTAATACAAAATCCCCAGAAATAACTGCAGAAAACTTATGAACTAACAGCTACAGGTAATAGACTTCTCCATTACACTAAAATATCTCCAAAACAGAAAAAGGAGAAGACTAGGGAACAACAAGCAGAGAGGACATGCTATGAATCTCTCTGAGCCAACCACATCATGGTTGCCTGCAATTTCCAGACAGAACTTGAACACCAAAAGGTAAATGTGTCTTTTCTTAATTTCATTCAACATCTCCAACTCAGAGAGGCAGTTTAAATACACATCTGGGTCACACACAGAGCAAGACTTGGACAGATGAGAGCTGGGCAAAAAGGAATCAAATAAGGTTCAACAAAGATTAAGTGCAGAGTCCTACATCTGGGAAGGAATAATAAACTGCGCCAGTACAATTTGGGAGGTGATCTGCTGGAAAGCAGCCCTGTGGAGAGGGACCTGGGAGTCCTGGTGGACAAGAAGCTATCCATGGGACAGCAATGTGGCAAGGAAGGCCAATGGGATCCTGGGGTGCATTAAGAGGAGTGTGGCCAGCAGATTGAGGGAGGTTCTCCTCCCCATCTACTCTGCCCTGGCGAGACCTTGCCTAGAATATTGCATTCAGTTTTGGGCTCCCCAGTTCAGAAGGAACAGGGATCTAGTCAAAAGAGTCCAACGAAGGGCTACACAGATGATTAAGGGGCTGCATTACTGCCCTATGAGGAGAGGCTGAGGGACCTGGGGCTTTTTGGTCTGGTGAAGAGAAGACTTAAGGGAGATCAAATATATATTTATAAACATACAGGGGCTGAGTGTCAAAAGGAAGGGGACAGGCTCTTCTCACTTGCACCTTGTGATAGGAAAAGAGTCAATGAGTATAAACTACAGCACAAGAAGTTCCACCTCAACATGAGGAGGAACTTCTTTACTGTAAGGGTCACGACACACTGAAACAGGCTCCCCAAAGAGGTTGTGGAGTCTGCTTCTCTGGAGACCTTCAAGACCCATCTGGACAAGTTCCTGTGTGACCTGCACTAGATTATGGTCCTGCTTTGATACAGAGGGTTGATGATCTTCAGAGGTCACTTCAAACCCCTGACATCCCGTGATCCTGACTTCTTTGTTAGTTTTGATGTGCAGTGTACTCCGGCGTGGAGAGTCACTTTAAACTATTTCATGCAAAGACACAATAAAGAAGGCATGCTATAAAGTGCCACGAGTGTAAACAACTCATTTTGGATGGCTGGTATTGGGGATTATTTGCCGAACTCTTGAGTTGCCAAGATCTTTTTATCCAGTCCATAACTTAAGCAGTATTCAATCAACACTATGTGTTTTAAAAGGTGATAATGTTTCTGGTCACTAAAGAGAATAAAGAGGAAGAAAGCGAAACCTGGAAAAGTAACCCAAAACCCACAATCTCAGAATTTTCAGGATTTCATGTAAAGGAATAAAATAACAATGAACACATATATTTAACTAAAATGTCAACCACTTCAAAACCAAAGTCTTGATTACATCAGAAAGGGGAGATGAGAGATTTACCAAGGTTTAAGGCTGCATTTTGACTGCAAATGATCATGTTGCATGCACTTGAAATCTAAATATTAAGTTAAAACTTCATCTTGGAATAATTTAGGGCATGAACTATATAGACCAAGTTATCCTGTGCTGAACTGCATGAAATATTTCATTCATAAACTTCAAATCCACCCCAGATTTCTTCTTCACCCCCAGATACAAATTTTACTGTTTCCTTTGCTGGCATAAAATCGTGGCACTGATAAATCAGAAAGCACTCAGCAAAGCCACTGTGGGGGGGGGGAAATAAAAATCCATTATTCAATCCTCAACACTGAATTTATTTTAGGACAGGCTCATGCAAATTTTGCAGTCATTAATAGGATAAAATTTTTCTAGCAAAACAGCACACGGAAGTCATCTAAGCTTCTAAGATAAGCTTGATCACATCCCTAATGTCTCATTCTGGATTAAAAAGAAGTCAGAATTACCTGTAGACTAATGTAAAGAACTCTGCAAGCAGAACTACCATGCCTTAGTCATCACATAAAGAAAAGCTGATGAAAGGCGTTTTGGGCAAGTGTCTGATCTCACATTAATAAAACAGCAGAACTTGAACCACAGTTCCCATAGACCCATCTGTCAAGCACACAGGCTGAGATCTGAACCCTGCTTCCACAACTCTGGCTCTGTGCAGCAGGGGCAATGGGGAGGACTGCACAGAGAACTATGCACAGGTAGCTCACTGCTCACAAGCATTTGAGTTACAGTCTCATGCATATGAACATAAAGATATAAATCCTGGTTATCAGTGCCAAAACATTCAACAGTAGTTTGGATGTGGGAGCCAAGTCTCAAACCTAAGTAAACCCTCGTTGCTTCGCCACAAGTAATGGACAGACATTAGCATAAATTAGCTGAGGCCCAGTCATAATGTACCTGACCTACTTTACTTAATCTTAGTTCCATGACTATTTTGACATCTGTCTTCTGTAGATATTAACCCTGAAATCATCTGTGCTGACCACACGCTGGAAAGTAAGTGATACTGAAGCTGAGGTGACATAGGAGAGGAGCAGTGGAAGGCATCTCATTGAAACAGTAGCTCAGCAGCTAAGAGAATAGCAGGGAATTGTTCTTAAAGCAGTTCCCTTAGCAGGTTCCACTAGTACCCCACCAATTACACTGTGTCTCACTAGGAGATGTTGTCGTAGGCTTTGTCACACACCAGCACCACATTTCTTTTTTAAAACATGTCACCAGCAACAACACCCAATGGTTTCAGTACCCTCTGGGACTTGTTTGTATGTATTCTATGGACACAAAAACCTTAGTGCTTTACCTCAAAACATTGGTGCGCTTTAGAAACTACCCCTGGGCACTGGGTCACATCACTAAATCACAGAATGTCAGAAGCTGGCAGGAAACTCAAAAGCTCATCCAGTCCAACCCCCCTGCAGAATAGAATCACTTATACCAAATCACACAGGAATGCATGCAGGCAGGTCTTGAATATCACCAGAGAGGGAGACTCCACAACCCCTCTGGGCAGCCTGTTCCAGTGTTCTGTCACCCTCACAAGGAGAAAAAATCCTCCTCGTGTTTACGTGAAACTTCCTATGCCTCAACTCCTAGCCATTGCCTCTTGTCCTGTCATTGGGCATCACAGAGAAGAGCCTGCCTCCACCATGAGGCTGTACTGAAGGGCATGAGATAGATTCCATTAGGGTGAAACTAAACATAACAAAGACTCACAGGACCACATCTGTAGAGATATTAACCCTGAAATCATCTGTGCCCCAGTCCAACAGCCATCCAGTCCATGGGACAATAACCCACCGAAAGGTGTGTAGCACGGACTCAGTGCCCACAGCTCCGATGGTTTTGCTCCTTAAACCCACAACCAGATTCAGATGACTTGAAAACACATACATAACCCCCAATAGACAAATCTATGTCAATGCCAAGTTATAGTTCAACACGTTGAGGCACCTTTTGTGAAAAATGAAAAATACCCACCCTCACAGATGAAAAGAACAAAGTGTGTAAATTTGCTTTTGTACAGATAAGAATCATGACTTTCTTACAAATAAACTGACATTTTTATTTGAAGCCTATGGTGTATAATTAAAAACATCTAATTCACCCAAGACAAGATTGTCTCAGTGAAAGCTTGTCACCTTCTATATGGGAAAGACATGCATTATGTATTTTTTGCACCAATTTATCTTTGTTATGCAATGAGGAATGTTTTGGCAACATATGGGGAACATGCATTCAGTTTCTGTGATTTAGAGTCACTACAATTAGCAGAAGTTAATTTTTGACAGCTATTTCCCAAAACACAACAAGGAGAATTTGAAAATAAGCTTCCACGACACAACAGAAACAAAGAGGGTTCCTTATGCTCATCTGTCAAGAGAAAAATCTACCACCATTCCTTGCTAAATTGTCTAGATGAAAAATTTGCATTTTGAGAATTCAGCTTTGAAGAAGCGAGTGGCTTGTTAAAAATTGCAGTAGTAACACATGAATTTATAAACAGATTCTAGTTCAAAATTGCTACTGAAGACAACAGAAACAATCCATTGTGTAGATAAGCACTTTCACATTATTATCCACCACAATGAACAACATATGGAAAAGGATCTGTATAGAAGTGGACATATTATATACACAAAACAACACTAGTCTGAGAAACTGTTTCCATGGTGCATCTGTAGTTACATCTTCCATTCTTTGGAGCAGGCATTAACCCAGGCATTAAGTTGCAGTATATTATTCGAGTTAGATGGCTACAAGGGCCCAAAAGTGACACAAGATAAGATAAACCTGTCTCTTTCCTTAAGGCACATAAAGGTCACAAAATAACATTTAATTACCCACTCTTGTAACATTTATAAGGGAGTTAATCAGAACTACTCCAGAGTGAATATCTAAGAATCAACAACAAATCAAAACATAAATGGCAATTATTTCATGTATTTGAACAAAAAGCAAAATACCTTTCTATCAGAGGAAATCAATTCCCCTTCCACATACTCCAACTGGCCTTGGTATTTTGCATAAATACTATTGCAAGCAGTTTGCTGCGTTTTTTAAACATAAATATTATTTTTTAAAAAACTAAATAAAAAACCCAACAACCAAAGCAACAAACAAGCAAAACCCCAACCAAACAAACTCAAAAAGAAACAAAACAAATCAGTTTTCACTTGATAAACAACTTGATTCCACTTTTCAGTGATCACAGAAACATCCAGGATGGAAAACACCTGCTAGGATCACCAATTCCAACCACTACCCCTACTCTACAAGGTGCACTCTAAACCACATCCACAAGCACCACATCCAAACAACTTTTAAACACATCCATGGTTGGTGACTCAACCACCTCCCTAGGCAGCCCATCCCAATTCTTGACCACTCTTCCCGGGAAAAAAAATAATTCCTAATATTCAGTCTAAACCTACCTAGTCATAGAATAAGAGGGAATGGCCTCAAGCTATCACCAGCACCAGCTTCTGAACACCCTTTCAGGTAGCTGTAGACAGCCATGAGGTCTCCCCTCAGGCTCCTTTTTTTTAATCAAACTAAAAAGCCCCAGCTCCTTCAGTCACTCTTCATAAGATTTATTCTCCAGGCCCTTCCCCAGTTTTGTTGCCCTCCACCACACTCACTCCAGGACCTCAACATCCCTTTTGTGTATTGCGGTGCCCAAAACTGAACACAATACTCAAGGTGTAGCCTCACCAGAACCAAGTACAAGGGAACAACCACCTCCCTACTCCTGCTGGACACCACATTTCTTATTCAAGCCAGGATTCTCACGTAAGATTCAAGTGAAATTGTGTGCTTTGTGAAGTGAGAAAAAAATGCAGTATTTCAGACAGCCAATACTGTCCACTTCTCTATTCCAAAAACAGTATTAGGTAATATCACACAAGGTACCTTTCTATGTTGGCAACTATTCTATATAGTTGTTGTATGCAATAAAAACTATACACCCCTCTCATGGACTCTTTTTAGGCTGGGACAAAGCAAGCAACACATGTTTTGTTATACCACTGCCATAAGGAAGGGGCAAAGTAAACCCATCCCAGCATGTAACATCTTTAGTCGGCAACAGCAATAACGGAAATGGATCCCTAGAGCTCAGCAACGTATCTCATGTGCCTCCTTACTCTGCAATAAAGATTGAGCTGTGTTACCTAGTCATCAGTTCTAATGAAAATGTCACATCCTCAACCCCACCTCTGTATATCTTGAGATGTAAAAGAAGATCTTGTAAGATTACTTAGTTATTTTTGTATCTGTTAGGGCTCATCTTTCTCTTTATTCTACCTCCATCAGCATGTTTCCAAGTCCTCTGTCTCCCTGTGGACAAGCTATATTAATATCACTAAAAGATATGAGTAACATTTGGTACCAGTATGTTTCATTTCCACACAATCAAAGGCCTGGCAAGAGATACAAAATCCAATAAATTATAGTCAATACCTATCCACAGCGTTTGCAGTTCTATTGC
This sequence comes from Psilopogon haemacephalus, assembly GCA_013396835.1. Classification (NCBI taxonomy): domain Eukaryota; kingdom Metazoa; phylum Chordata; class Aves; order Piciformes; family Megalaimidae; genus Psilopogon; species Psilopogon haemacephalus. The sequence goes on from VWZI01017904.1 coordinate 314,524, forward strand.
TAGAATAAATAACATGAAGTGAGAAGGCATCTGCAATGTGAACTTCAGGCAGAAGGAAATGGTTGTATTGAAACATGGCTTCAAGTGTGACTATCAGCTCTCCTACACCTGACATCAAAGCACTGAGATTGCCCAAACAAGACTGAAACAAAAAGCCTCATCTGGTCCCAGAAAGCTGTAAATTGGCAGCCATTATTTTCATTCTTCTGAAACTATGACCAATCTGGTACACTGATGTAGTGGTGAGCATTTAGAACAGCAGACACAAACATATTTGTTTCCCCAGGTTACACAAATATCTAAGAAAGCATATGAGGAAGAAGGGTGTTATTGAATCAGTACAGCAAAATATTCTGGATAAAATAGTAACAACATGGGAGTTAGTTACCCTTCTTTTGGCATATCAAGAGGTTTAAAATTCTGTTATCAAGTCACCCTGTTACCATTTCCTTACTAATTCTGATGCAGTTTCAAGCACAGCCCTCATTGACATCAAGAAGAGCTGAGCATTCTTATCTATAGGCAGACCAGACTGCCTGGAAAATAGCCATAAGAAAGCAGTGATCACCGAGTGATGACAGCTCCATTCACAGCTAAGGTGCTATTAAAACAGCTTCCAGTGCTTCCAAAGATGTTCCAACAATCAACTCTCATATAACCCCTGCCACGATACCTGGTCATGACAGTAAGAGAATGACCATATAATCCCTGTACTCTCCCTTTAAACACAGAGGATTAGCAGATCATGTATTCCTGTAAATCTTCATTGTACCAGACAGTCAGAAGTCATGATAAGAGAGAACCAGGCTCATAGTCATGACTAATAAAGCAGAGCTTGTCACTTCTCTTGGGGTCACCAGAGCTGGATTAAGCCTATCTAGCTTCCTTTACAAAGATATATAGGATACATTTTTAAATGTAAATGACCACTGCAGGCTGTGGAAAGTTAACTGAAAAGGTGCCTGGAATGCAAGTTATCACAATAATACTGCTAGTCGAGTATTGCTGCAATTAAAGCAAGACCCATTTTATAACAACAAAGGGATAAGTGTGGCTTGCAGAACCAAGCAGTAAAAGCAGCAGATGTCCTGAAAAAAAAAGTACATTTAATTTTTGCCTATTTTGTTATTCCACTGCACAGTTCTGCCCAAGGGGTAGAAAGTTGAACCACAGATGAATATCAGAGAAATCTTTAAGTTAATGTCTGGGCATCTCTGATGAAAAATGATCACTTGTGTCCATAAGACTTCTGGAGTACCAAGCATAAGTACATCCCCTGAAAGAAATATCACATGGCTACACTTAATTCTCTTCAGTTTATTGGCTTCTCTAAAAAGAGGTCTGAGAACACCTAGAGGCTACATCAAGGGCACTTGTACTTGTAAAACAGGAACATTTTCTGTGAATTAAGAAAATATATTCAGATGTCACTGCAGGCCTCTAAGAGATGGAACTGCAAGCAAATTAACCTTCACTCCCCAGGGACTTTATCTGAACCTTGCCAAGGCAGAGTCAAGCAGAGACCATGTCATCAAAAACATCTGCACAAACCCCAGCGAGTGGCATCTGCTGCTGGAAACAGAGAATGCTCAGAAGAATACCATCACATTTTTCCTCTCCTCTCATGCAAGCCTAGTCAACAAAAAGATTGTTTTGCTGATCCCGGGGTTAAACTGAGGAACTCTCCTCAGAACTGTTGAATGAGGAGCTGGACACTACTTCTAGCTCCCTGGAGCACTGAGAGCTGCTGTTTAATCTTCTAACATGCTCAAGGCAAGGTCATTTTTAATCCTGAGAACAAGATATCACACGACTGATTGGCAAAACCTTTCTAGAACTGCATCAATTCAAAAAGAATTTTCCAACACTTTGCCATAGTTAAAAGAATAGTAGCTATAACTGATTTAGAGAGATTAAAAGGATAAATCACAGAGGATGTTGGGGAAGATAAAGCTAGTAAAGTGAATAAATGTTCTGGGTGTGGAAGGAGACAGGCTGGTTTATCAGCCAACAGCACAGAGTCTCAAACCTAAGGCTATTAGGATTAACGTTGCTCTGTCCTTTAAAACCCCTCTAATGTATTCTGTAAAATGAAAGGAGAAGAATGTGCCTGAAGTGAGGGAATGTCGTGACATCCCCACTCTGAGAGCCCTGGAAATGTTGGGAACCAAATCCTTCGATTTGGGAGCACAGAAGTCAAGAGACTTCAAAACTGAATGGTCTGAAGAAACACTCTTTGCACTGTCATGCTTTTTAAGAGGACCCTAGGCTGAGTAGTCAGTTGTTCAAGTACAGAACTATTTTTTTCCCAAAAAAAATAGGTTTGGCATTACCACCAGAATCAGTAGAAAATTTTGTGGGCAAGAACATTGAGAGGGCTGTGTAACAAAATACAGCTCCCTGATACACCAGGGTATTTTTCTTTAGTGCATGCATGTATGAACATGTTAAAATTCCAAATCTGAGTTATGTTTCTAATCTATCAATAAAAAGGAAATAATTTGCTTCCTCTCTTGAATACAGGTAAGAAATTCCAGCACACACACCTTCTGAGAAAATAGCTACATTTGTAGGAGATTGAGAGCCAAGACTGGCACTTTCCTTTGGTCCCAGGAAAAGAAAATCCATTAAAATATGATCATATTTTGAGCTTCCATATATGTGGAAATTCACTCATCATTCTGTGTGCAAGTAGCTCAGCATGAAAAAAAAAAAAAAAAACCAAACAAACTATTGCTCCCTTCCATAGCTTTAGCAAGACAGGTATCAGCATGGTGTATTCATATAGCCCTCTGTGGATTTATATGTAAATATGCAAACATCTTCTTGGAGGTCTCTTATTTTCTAAACCCTTTTGGCAATTTACTATTAAAGCTGTATCCATACATATAATATTAGGCTGCCCTTTGGTCTTCATAGAGAAAAGAGGCTGTCATAAAGCTATCTTCATTTTTCCAGAGGCTCACACAAAGCAGCAATGCTTTCAGGAGTAACAATATTCTTTTTAAAGTGACTTCTACAGATAGTAGCTACTTTTTCCACAAGTAGCTTATAGAGTGCTTAAAATGGGCTCTTTATATAGAAAGATGGAATGTAATAAAAATAGCATTCCTAATCTGAAAATTTAAGAGACACTGGATGAGCCAGTTACACCTTTTGGGGTTTCACTGGCAAGGGAAAGCACTCTTCCCTCGTCTCCTCGAGCATTAAGAATGATTTGGAAGGCTCCTCATTATTCCCTTTTGTGTTTTTTTTTTCTCCCTCCTATTAGATCTAGTGTGGCTCCATCTTGGCATGTACAATTCCCCCCTGGGTAAGCAGAGAAAGAAGCAATTAAGTACAAAATGCTAACAAGATGTCTGAGTGAGTCAACTGTGTTTCTAAACTATCTGTGGGGTTTTGTACACCTAGAAGAATCATTTCTAGGTCAAAGAAAAATAAAAGTTAGGGTAAACCTAGAAAAAGAAAGTGTCATATTAGGATATTTATATAAACTGTCATTCTTGTGTTTTCCCCAAACCTCATGTGCTCTAAGCAATCAATCAACAGCCTCCACAATCAGACTTTGAGTCCTGATGGAGTAGGAAGATGTCATCCAGGGAGGAAAACATGTGGAAAATCTGTTAGCCATGTGTGTCATTACTGATGTCAACATTTAAGTAAATATGCAAGAACTACCTAAGATTCTTACAGACCTACTACAGCAGAAATAACAGAGAGCTCTGCCAGATGAAATGGTGCTACATTTATCTCAATCCTTCCTCCAGTTACTGGATTTCACTGTAACACAACTGTATTTTCTAGCACCAGGAGCAATTTGTGAACTGTTGCAGCAAATAACCCAGAAACAATTCATTAAATAAATCAAAGTCTTCAGCTTTAATGACTGCCACAAACACCTGAAAACAAACATGTATTCTTAGTATTTTCTGAGTGTGAACCATTATGTAATTAATTCCAGGTAGCAAAAGCAGCATTCAGATTCTAGAGACGCCCACAAGTTCCACAAAGTGAGTTACAAACTACAGATAACACCAGCAGTGATGTTGCATTCAGATCTCAGAAAGAGTACAGCAGTTTTAAAAGGAGGGGGAGGAATCAGCTGCTTTTGATCACAATATTAGACAAATATTGATGAAAGCATACTCTAGTTAGAATAGGGAGCAAGCTTTCAAAAACTCTACTCATTTATAGCCTCATATCCTAGAAGGTTCACTGCTGTCTTGTACAGATTACAAATGAGAGATTAGAAACTCACAAATTTGGATTAAACAAGAATGACATCCATAGCTTGGAAACAAGGTGCCCTGCACAAAAGCTTGTTAGAGCCTCCATAGATTCCCCATTCTGCTAAAACCCAAACGCACTGTCACTAAGTTTTTAAAAAATCAAACACAGAGTACTGAGCAACCTCAAATTTTAAGCCACTAAATCTCTGTAATAGTTTTTAAGGAGAGTTCAAAAGCAAAACAGAAAAGTCAAAGTCCAAAGGTATCACAATGGCAGATCAAAGTGTGAAAAGGGATTAATGGCATCTTCAGCAAATGAAGTTTAAAATTCTAGTGTATTAGAGAAGGTCTTTTTTGAAATGGTAATAGGCTATACCTGAGCTGAAAAGACAATTAAGGTAGTGTTAATTTATTTTTTTTTTTAATGGTATCTGGCAGTAATATTTTTATCCTGTTAATTATACAGTAGACAGCAAATGTATATAATATGATAGCTCCATGCTGAGATGACATGCCTGCTGCCTAGTTAAGTGGCTACATTTATCCTATAATTAGCTTGCAGGAATGTGATTTGCATTGCATACCTAAGAGTATATATAATGTCAACTATGCCACAAAAGCCTGAAATGGAAACTGACACTCTCTTAGCTTTGACCTCTGGATATAACAAGGTGATGCCTCTTGTGACCTCCTGCTCTTTGTATTCAACCACACACAAGAAACACATTGAAGTACTGCCTAATGTATGACAAATTCAAAAGGTAGGGAAATTTGAAGTTGGGGCAGAAAATCAGGGCTGATGCTTCAGCCTGAACTCAGCCCTTCCCAGAGAATAAGGATAACATTGGTTAAAAGGCAGCATCTGTGATTTATTAGCATTAACTCCGAGTATGTTTGCTCTTATAGGTAGCACACATCCTTTCAGACTTCTAGGAGCATTTCACAGAATACATTTCCTGAACAAAAGCGGCATAGGAAATGCAAGGCTTTTCTACCTAACCACCTATGTAAAAACTTGTTATCAAAACTCTGTGTTAATGTCTCCTTTATCTTCTGAAAATTCTGCATAAGGATAGGGTGTGGAGGACTTCCTTGACAAACTATTGTACATCTGGGTAGGCAAACACCTGGAATCAGATCCTGGCACTCTAGTTGAAGGCACCTTTGTCAGCAACTGCATTTAACATCAGTAAGGGACAGATTCTGCTACTCTCATTTCAAGCCAGCTCTCAGCCTAATCTGAGTTGTCCTACTGATTTCAAACCATTCACACATGACAACTTTTTGCTTCTGAACACTGCTTTGTTGGCAAAAGGAACAGGAAACTAAGCAACCACAACTCTGAGGTTTCACTGTATGGCTTAAAGCCTTTTCCTGACTTGGTACACCATGAATTGTAGTTAGCACTATAGTCTTGCATTATCAGCAGAGCTTCAGGCTCTTATGAGCCTATTCCTAGGTACTCTTAGCCCTTCCTACTCCTGGGAAAATGTAGGGAAATTTAAAAAAAAAAAAAAAAAAAAGGCTACCTTACTGGGTGGACTCCAGCCACAGAGGGAGAGTACCCAGAGCTCCTGCCCTTGCATCATTGTCAGAATTGGGAAACTTCACAGGCAGAAAAATCACCATATCAGAAATAGTATCTATCACCTGATGCTCATACCTCAGAGGAGCACACAGGAGGAAGGAGGAACACAAGTGTCATGGGTTGTGTTGAATCTGCTGATGTCAATACCACACTGTCATTATGCCAGCTTCAAAACGACAGTGCTGGTTGGAACATATTATCACAGGGCTTGAAGTTCATCTTGTAACATGAGAGGCTTCACAGGCTGGTTGCCGCTTCCAGTTTCTGGGTTTGGAGTGTTGGTGTTTTCTGCTGGGTGGGCTGCAAAGAGGTGGTTGGCTTCTGCTGCTGCTTTTCTGCATTTTGCTGAGCTGTTCTGCACACAGGCTAAGGCGATTCTGCATTTGAGTCAATTCCAGCAAAACTCTTTATCTCAACTCTTTAACTCAACCCAGAGGGGTTTTTGTGTTACTTTCCCTCCCATCTGTGTGAGGAGACAGAGGAGCCTGTGAGAGTGGGCTGTGTTAACCCAGGACAACAGGGCATGCCCAGGGATTGTGGGACTGGCCAAGGAAGAAGAAAGCTGGATAAGAATGAAAAGTCAGTGGACAATGAGAAATGCAGTGACAAGAGAAATGCAGAAGAGACCTGAGAGAACTCCAAGTGCCTTCCTTGGCAAAAGTCTTAACCATAAAGTGCCACAGACAATGCTCCAAGGGCTGCTACTACTTATAATAACTACACAACGACACATGCAAGAGGATTTTTACTTATCTCTAAAAGAGTTATTTTTTTAATAGAAGCAATTCCATTCACTGAATTTTTTTCTACTATCCCACCAAAATAGCAGTAGCATCTACATCTTAAGACAAAGATTTAGATGCTTTTTAAATGTATTCCCATTTCACTTATGATTCCTCATACCAAAATCTCATCCTTTTTCACCACTCCCAAGCTATGCTTGGTGTATTTCACCCAGGTTGCCTCACAGGTTTTGACAGCACATGGGAATTTACAAGGCATTCTTCATTAAACATTTCAGCTTTTGTTATCATTTGCTGTCTTGCCTTCACAAATGCTCCAAAATCCTGTGACTCTAGCTACCTCTCAACAACATTTTATTTATCTGTCTCAGGAGTCTGTTTCCTGAAGACTTTAGTGCAGCAGGTCTTCTCCAATCAAGTGTATCTTACTATAATTCCCTGTAGCTCCCAGGACTTGGTCCAATACAAGCTCTTACAATCTCCTTTAAATTTTGCCTTTTGAAATAAGTCTATTATTCCGTCTCTTTCTTTTTGTTCACAATGAAACGATACTCTAAATTCCTCTATTCAAAGTACGTAACATGCTCTCAAGTATGTGTTAGTACATCTGTTTGCCTTATTGAACAGCTGAAAAGCATTTAAACTATTATTCACTTTTTTTATTACTATTCAGTACATTTCTTTGTATGTTATGGCAATTTTTTCCCCCTTTTTTTTTAAGTAATAATGTGGGTTGTTACAACACCACCTGGTGTTGCTGGCAGCTGTGTTTTTAGGACAAGTCTGGAGATATCCAGGGTGTCAGCTAAAACCCCAGATCCTGGAGGCATGTGATTAGATAAGATTTTGTGTGTGTGTGTATGTTGATTTTTTTTCAGGTGAGATGTTTATTTAACAAATAAAACAAGTAACAAAGCTTAGTTTTGTGAGGAAAAGCTTCTAAATGTGATTCTTGCGTATCCCCAGAGGATCAGAAACACCAGGAAAATAAAAATACCTCAGTGGCTTGTTACTATTTCAGACTTGACCAATCATTTCATCCATAGACATGGACCCTTTCCACACATGCATGCTTAGACATGCAGAGACACAGATTTCAACACACACTGTGATGGGCTATAAAAACAGTAATTTAGTAATTGTCATCAAAAGGTAGTTTGGAATTTGAATCTTCCTTGCACCTTCTCTTTCCCCCCAACAGCTCATCTGAAGTAGCAATGTTTTCTGAGAGCACAGAAAAACTAATGTGCTGCTGTGAACATTCCTTCTAAGGCTTTACCAACTTCAGCAACTGATACTGGAAAATGCGTGGAACCATTGCCTACACGTTATCTTTTTGCTGACAGGCAACTGCATAAGAAGTGACAACCTTGAAGAGCGCCTCAAGATCCAGAAAAATCAATGATATACACAATACAACGATTACCAACATATCCAACAGGACTGGGCATTAAAACTGCAGCTCTGGATCAGCATGAGGCACATAATAAGCAGTGAAGTTTGCAGTGGCTTCATTACATTCAATGCAAATCACATGCAGAAAAATCCACGGTCTTTCTTATACTCTTAGGACTTTGTCATATTAAATTAAAACTCAATTTTCCCACTTCCATAGCTTTCTAAGACTCTAATTTGCTCCTTTAAACAACTCTCTTCAGTTAAGCTGATAGGCAGAGCTTTTCCAAAATCCCATAATATTGTTATCTAAGAATCAAACAGCAGGATGCTGGAGGAGCTGTTTAAACAATAGCTATTTCTTGTCTTGATGGAGCACCTCATTTTACAACATGTTGGAACACAAGCAGCCTGATTAATCTTAGCGGGCACTAAAGAACAGAGCACAATACTTACCCTATGGGAAGGTGTTTGTGCCAGGTGGTAGAAACATTCACCCTGAAGACAAAGGGATGGTTTTCAATAACACTGTCACTTTTCTCTGGACCTGCAAGAAAAATGTATGAGTCTTGAGTTCTGACTTCAGTTTTCAGGTTGCTGAAATCAGACTACCAAATGAAAAAAAAAAAAAAAAAANTTTTTTTTTTTTTTTTTTTTTTTTTTTTTTTTGCTTGTTACACTCTCCACTGGAAACATTTGGACCTTCAAACAAAAGAAATAGTCAGTGAGTTTCAATAATTCCTCAGTTTCCTGCCAACCAGCTCATCACCCTGCCCCCGTCCTACCATAGCTGCAAGTCTCTCATAAAATATCCCTTGATAAGCTCCTTAGACCTCTCTGAAAGTTTATCAAGAGCAAGTTTTCTGCAAGTATTAACACATAATAAAAAAACATCGCATAGCAATACCAAAGCGAGGAACCCACAAGTACAATTCAAATGAGGATGCCATGGATCAACGTCACCGAAAGGACACTTCCCCAGCCTGTCCACGGTAGCTGTTCTCACAAGGACAATTTTCTGCTCAGTAATGGGAAGAATTCAATACTCAAAATTCATCAAAAAGATGCATATGCTGATATCACCCTGAGTACCTAGTTTATCCTTATATCCATGTTTAACTGGAAACCAATCTCCCTCAAGAGTGGGTGAAATACATTTTATGCAGTATGATACTGCCCCCAGGAAGCCTGAAACATAAATGCTACTTGGCTAACATGCTTCAACTACAACGTGTGCACACACTGTGGGGTTAGGAGCGAGGAAGAGGTTACGGGAAGCAAGAGCACCTGAAAAAATGTTGGTTTTTGAAGACAACCCCAAGGGCAAAGCTTGTGGGAAATCTTCTAAATGGTGTGAAAGAAACACAGCTTTAAGATCTGCTAGTTTAAACAAACATTTTTGTTTTGTCTTTAACTGGAGATAATGAAGTGCCCCACTTAGTCTGAATCCTAAAGGGTTATAACAACTAATACCAACATAGCCTTAGGTCAAGAAGCATGAGCTCAGCCAACTATCTTTTAGTATTCAAGAGCTGCTGCAAAACAAGCACCAAAATCCATTGAAGCTGAAGAAATAGACCCACCTTCAGCTCTGCTTTGAATTGGGCTGTGTTTGCTGAAGAAACAGGAGACAGTGGGAGCTACCATTTGTCACAGCAAAGCACTCCAGTCATTTATGCAGCTGATGCTGAGATACGTAAACTATGCTTGAGATGATAACTACATATATGAGCATACATAGGTATATCATAGTGCATATATAACCAGCCTTAAGCAGTCTAACAAATTTCTAAACAATTGGTCTTTTTGCATGAGATGACTTGCTTACTATTCCTGGAGAAGCAGAACAACTGAACAAACATCCATAGAAGAAAATTCTGAACACAAAACCAACAAGTAATTCATGTTTTCTGGAGATGTTAGTCCGTTGCTCCAATATAAAGCTGAGCAATAGAACTGAACTTGTTTTGTGTTAAAGGCCAGATGCAGTTTGCCTTCCTTACATGAGAAACATTACAGAGAAAGAACAGTTCTATTTCTCTTTCCCAGAGAGCATTCAGAACAGTGACCTCCAACTGATGAAGGACACTGCAAGACCAGGTTTTGAGTTTTGATTCTCGTAACACGGGATGAAAGCTCCTCCATTATATTGACTAAGTATCCATTTTTAAATTATTTTTTGTGTGTGTGTGTAGATATGCACTCATATAAAAAAAGCAACTAATCCAAAAAGCAGCTTTTAGAGCTTGCTATGCAGGAAGTCAGTTGTGATCACTTGTTTGATCTGAAGGTGCAGTGTAAGCAGGGATCGTAAGGCAGCATTTCCACTGACACGAGATGCACATTGCTTGGTCGCTGTGGCAGTTTGAGCTAGTTTCTTGCTTGAACTAATGAGTGCTTCCAGAGCAACTCCAGTGAGTTCCCTAGAGGTTTCTTTAACTCTCCAGTGGTTTGAACTGTCCCATGTGGCATGTTGTAATTTGGAGGTAAGGACTCCTAGGCTTTGTTGAAAACTGCTCTTAAAACTAACAAGCACTGTTTCATTAGTTCTGTAGAAACAGAAGTTAGGTTTTCTTCACAAAGCCAAACATCATGCAAAGCAGACAAAATGAGGGTAGGGCAGTTTGTTTCTAGCACTAGGACTCCAAAAGTCAGTGTTACAGGAGAACTGCAACATGGTGACAGAGAACCAGCAAACTAACTGCACTGTCTTCCCCGGGTGGTTCGGAAAGCTTCATACAGCTATGTGGCTGGTGCCAAGAAATGTCCAAGCTTTTACTTTTCCATTATTTAAGAGAGCACTTCCCTTCAGCCAGCTAACTGCCTCCTGAGCATGTTGGTCAACTCATAGGAGAAGCAGGCAGCTAATTTTTTTCAAATTTTGTCTCAAAACTACCAATCTATTTTATATTTCTTTTTCACATGAGAAAACAAAATAATATTCTAATTACTCATTGTGCCCATGCAGAAGCTCAGCAAGCCAACATGCACAGTTGATAAGGCAGAGCTAGGGCACCTCAGGCAAATATTTCACTGATGGCATGTGGCTCACACAAGGGTGTGCAGGTAGTGAGTATTACTGCGTGGAAAAGGCACTGACAGAATGGAGCTCTGCAAAAGCCTGATTCCGGGCTCGCTGTGTTTTTGTCTGGGAAGAGGAGAAATGCCTAAATACAGTGTTTTTAGACTTCACCAATAGGCAGCACATAAAACGCTAGAAATGCCTTTGATCTTGGCAAAATTAGGAGATAGGACTGTATTTGGGTCAACCGCCCCTTCCTTTTGCACCCTTGTAGAAGGGGAAAATAAAAATCTGAAGGAAGAGCAGCACAACAAAGCCAGCATTGCTCCTTTGAATAGAGACAATAGAGGAAAGCATCTCTAAAATAAAGATATTGTGATTAGGTTATACATTCTTTAAAAAAAAAAAAAAAAA